>JBBPDH010000144.1:11202855-11222624 GCA_037974565.1 Clupeocharax schoutedeni
AGACCAGACCGAACAGAACAGAACATAGAACATGCCCACGTGCCATAATCAGAACATAAAAAGCCCCAAAACCCCAAAACAAAAGCAGTGGCTAAGGTGCCACTGACCAGGACCCTAACATAAACACAAAGAATGGTGATTGGTATGCTGAAATACCACTGTACTCAGAGACGGGAGGTTTGAAAGTAGCCAGTCAAAGAACGTTATTTATTTATCCTTGCTGATTGGTTGCTGCCTTGGGACGCATGTGTGGCAGCTGAATTTCCCTCATGGTGCGTTTCGAGTGATTACCGATCACCAAGATAATGATCTGCCGATTGCCGTTCACAGAATGGCAGTGGAATGGGTAACTTTTATCTATAATCTACCAGAGTTTGCACAACTTGTAGAAATGAAACCAACTTTAAATTAACTATATTAAAAAAAGAGAGAGAGAGAGGGAGACAGACGATTGGCACACTCCGGAAAAGTCACGAACGAGAGAGAGAAAAAGAGAGAGAGAGAGAGACAGAGAAAGAGGGAGCGAGAGATAGAGAAAGAGAGAGAGTGAGAGACAGAGAAAGGCACATAGAGCGCGGGAGAGAAAGAGCGACAGAGAGAGAGAGAGAGAGAAACAGGTTTAAAACGGGTGCGATCCAGAAAAGTCACGAACGAGAGAGAAACAGAGAGAGAGAGAGAGAGAGAGAAAAACCGGTTTAAAATGGGCGCCATCCGGAAAAGTCACGAACGAGAGAGAGAGAGGCACAGAGAGAGCGACAGAGAGAGAGAGAGAGAGAGAGAGAGAGAGAGAGAGAGACAGAGAGAGAAAGTTGGAAAAGCATTTTGCAGTGTATATTCTGTGCTTTGTCCCATATAGGTTATTATTGACGAATGTGTGTGTGTGTGTTTTACTATTTAATTTTAAAGTTATTTTATTGCACTTGGTCATCTTAAGCTGTGTTTAAATGTTAAATGTGCATGGAGGGAGGGAGGGAGGGAGGGAGACTTGTCTGTAATTGCTCTTGGGGTTACTTATCTTTACACAACTAGTAACTAAAACAAGTGTGTATGTATGTATGTATGTATGTATGTATGTAGTTGATGTAAAATTGTGCTATTACACAGACTCATACTATCTTTTTGATTCCAGAAAGAAACAGCAAACCATGAGAGGCTTCTTGATGGGAAATGCATCATAGACACCACAGCAAGCTCAAGGAGCAACATGTTTGTGCACTTTCTAAAGATTTTAGCTCTGTTTTTTTAATAAAGAGTTGGAAATTAATGCTTTTCTTGTTTTTTTTAAAATAGATCTGATTCATCGATTAATCGATTATTTAAAAAATCATTAGTTGCAGCCCTACTAGCTGGTTACAGGACCTCCTTAAAGGGGGCCAAAGAGCTGCTAACATCTTACATGTTGGTGCCAGATAGACACACACATTTACGGTACACACATACACAAAAACCCAGATGAGCATCTCTATTGTTTTTGTTAATTACAATGAATGCTAAAACAAAGGAGTGAATCAGTGTGTTTATGGTCGGCACATTCTTGTGTGAACAAAAGTATTGGGACACCTAATCATTCAACTAACAGAGGCCTTTCTAATGAGTGGATGCAGCTATAACAGCTTCCACACATCTTGGAAGGCTTTCAACAAGATTTCAAAGTGTTTCTGAGTGAATTGGTGCCCATTTATTCATTAGAGCATTTATGAGGTCAGGCACTGATGTTGGACAAGAAGGTGTTGGATGTGGTTGAGGACAGGCCTTTGTGTGGGCCAGTCAAGTTCTTCCTCACCAAACTTATTAATGTCTTTATGGACATTGGTTTGTTCAGAAAAGGTTCTTCCCCAATCTTTATCCACAAAGCTGAAAGCATGGCGTTGTTTATAACGTCTTGGAATGCAGAAGCATTATGATCGCCATTCACTGGAATTAAAGGGCCTAGCACAAACCTTGAAAAACAGACGTGTCCCAATACTTCTGTCCAAATAGTGTAACTTAATTAGAGATAGAGAAACAGAAACAGAGAGAGACACACAGAGATTGGGGTGTGGGTGCACCACGATGATCGGTCACCTCGCTACGACCCCCAGTCTTTCTTTCCGAGCCAGCCTTCTCGTCTCCGGGTCTTCCTCGCTGCTTTCTTCGCGTGGCTCCTCATCCTCAGCTCCAAAAACACGCGAGTACAGGATCCGGCTCTCAGAGTGAGAGAGTGAGATCACAGGGCCGACAGTGTGGATCAGTAAACACAGCACCATGCCTGTGTCTGGAGCCAGAGTTCGCCAATGCACACACACAGCAATGTAGTTAGTGCCAGATGGTATTAGTCATGGAAAAAGGTAATATCATTGTCCGTTACTATAGACACGGACACTGCACCGACATGATGTCAAGCTAAGAACATTCTTCACTCCTATTCCTACCTTTGTTTTTAAAATAAAACACAACTGAAAAGAAAATTTATAATTTTTGCTCCAGTGAAGGACCTGCCCACAAGGCCATGTTCCGTGTTCAGTCATGTGACTAAGAACGGGGTGTGTGCAGGGCTCCCGTTGGCCACCAGGTGGCACCTTAAACCCATCACTCAAGCTCATGAGAAAGATGAATAACAGGCAGATGTTGGGGCCAAAGGTGTGTGCTGTTGAATACTTCATTTCAGGAAGCAGTAAGCACAACAACTCAAAACTAAATGAATTGAATCTTACGTGAAGTCAGATTAACGCTACAAGACAGCAACAGCTGGCCTGCTGGGAGTCTTACTCCCCCAGGTTGATTACAGTTATAGACTTGTTCATCAAACAGCACTGAGCAGCTGGGCTAAAACAGATATTTCTCTCATAATTACTGCGTTGTATAATGTCTGCATGAATGAAAAATTAAGAGGGTTATGATTCTAACACAATCCCTATTTCTGAACGTTAACATAACAACAACAACAACAACAACAACAATAGAAGTAATGATAAAGGAATCTAGTTCCAAAAACAGGCTGTAATGGCAGAATTCATCCTGGCTCAAGTGAATCAGTTCATTTTATTTAATTCAACCTTTTTAAAACAAAATGGCAAAATAATGTATTTTCCCTCCAACTTTGTTATTTACAATAGAACACACAGTTGGTTGTCTTTCTGTGTTTATTAGTTTGACTAGCAGTGATGTATGTCAGTTTGACTATACCCTGTGTTTACTTAAGTCGCAGTTGTCTGATATTGTTCAGCGGTGTCAGCTGCAACAGTAGGAACGTGTGTGTAGATGCATGTGAACACATGAGCAAACACACGAGCAGCTGTTACTTAGCAGCTGCATGGCATGCTCCCCTTAACCCACAGGAAAGAGCACCACCCTCCCCCACCTCAAACTGAAGCTGACCCTACTTAACATCCACAAATCATTCATCTCTCACCAGTGCACACACTTGTGACTTTGAAATCTGTTTTTGCAATTCAAGAAAGACCACCAGGTTCACTGATGGATGCAAGACTTTCACATAGACCACACAATTCCTCCAACAAATGATTTGTCTAGTACAAAGAACATTCTTTGTTGTTTGTGTAAAAAATAAAACCGGTGCTACTCCTAAGAAGTTATAGTTTTGCTCAGCCAGTCAAAGCACTAGCTAAAATGCAAAACATCTAGACCATTTGGGTGAAGGGCCTTTATAGTACAAAGGCATTTCACAATCTGCTGCAGCAGGATGCCTCCTTTGTGTCATGTTGACATTGCAAATGTATAGATTTCATTCAGGTATTACACAATGCCCTTTAGCCAGATGCTGAGAAATATATCCTCAGCAGCCTATGAAAAGAGTATCATTATGGGAAAAAAGAGGCAGTCTAAAAGCCGCTAGAGATGGTCGTCAAAGAAAAAGAGAGGCAGGCAAATAATCTCTGCAACATGGAACTGCACTAAAATTAAAGGCTAGAATATTTGACAAAGGATAAACTTTAGAGGAACCCAACTAAAGAGAAAACAGGATGTGGCCCCAGTCAAAGCATAGTTCCACCCCATATAGACCAATGACAGTAAAGGACCTGTTTTTAAATTCAGAAGTGCCCTGACAAAGCAGAAATTTACTGAATGGAAATTCAGAATGTGCAACATCCTGTCTTACTCAACTCCACCTTCTTGCTGGTTACCCCTCTGTGTGGTAAAACCATCTCTATTCAAAAAGGAAGAGCATTTTGACAATTGGGCTTTGAAAAAAAATGCTACAGAACAGGAATGCAACAAACATAACATGAGAACATTAATATGGCTAACTCTTCTAGGCTTTTCATATGGTTCCTCTTGAGATACATTAATGTTCTGTAATTAATAGATTTAAAAGCTCATGAACAATTATACATTGAAACAATTTGAATCTGTGAAATGTAACCTAAAAAAAAAAAAAAGCATTAAGATGTTTTTCAAGTCCATAACTGTTGGAATGTTTTAACTGTCAGCAGACTATCTGGACTTACAAATGCTTTCACTTCAGAGCCACGTGAGGACTTAGAAATGCATTCTCACAGATTCAGAGCCACGTGAGGACTTAGAAATGCATTCTCACAGATTCAGAGCCACGTGAGGACTTCTGCTTTTCTCTGCAGGATTTGAATGCCTGGCTGAACGCCAGAGAAGTTCCATAGCCACTCCCTGCTGCTCACACTACACACGTGCAAGCTCCACGTGGCCCACATATACACAAAACAATTCTTAGTTTAGGGGAAATATTGAAAATTCCCTTCTCCACAAGTCTTTTTCTTCTCCTTGCCTCGTAAATATCTGGCTCCACCTGACAGAGCAGCTTTGGAATATGTGGGCGCTTTCCAGGCGGGAGGATATGAAAAGAAAACGAACAGTGGTTGAGCACACCCACTGGCTACACAACTCACAATCAGGAGTAATAAGTCACAGCAGAAAAGAAAAGATCAGCGGATAGTAATTTATTGCCCCAAACACCAACTACAGCCTTTTTGCAGCAACACAGCCACTCTCTCTCAGACTCAAACATTTCCAAAAGTTTCAGCAGTTTACACACATACAACTAACACTTGGATTTAGAAAGTGGGTTTCATTACATTTATGTAAATTTTACAAAAATAATGAAAGGCCTAATAAGTTAAAGGTTTTATTGCTGAGCTTTTTGGTGAACACTGAGGTCATCTTCTGCTCACTGACCAGCAGCAATCAGCCAGGCCTGTCCACCTGAGTGAGAGCGGTCAGTTATATTGACAAAGCTTCTCCCAAAAACAGACCAATACTTCTACATAAAACTCCTTAAAACATGGGGGTCAGTAATCTCATCTCAGACAGGAGACTGAAGACCAAAAAACGGCAGTGCAAAGCAGCTAACCAAACACCGCATTCACCATTATTCAGATCTTTACATCCAAAAATAAGGTCATACTCAACTATTACAAGATTGTAAACTATATTTAAAATAATCACCAATATTAAGCTATGATATGGGATTGTACATAATTGTGACACAATGAAATAGGGGCTGTTTGCATAATAAAAAATAAATCTTACAATAAATGACTTCACAGCAAAACAATATGGCTCAAACTTAAATAGGCAGGGTGGGAGAGTCACAAATGGAGCAGAAAAACATTTAAAATTCTTAAAAGCACGCTCTACCATAAAAAACATGAGTAAGTGCTTGCAGGTCTTTATCCACACACACGATCATTTAATGGGGAAACAAAAAACAAAAAAACAAACAAAAAAAAAAAAAACATGGCAGTGATAGAGTGAATGGAACTGTGTGGTTGAGTTAAGAGTTATATTAGATGGAACCTAACTGAGCAACATTGCCCATAATTTCTAAGGTGACTGCCACATGTTAAGTCTCGAGAGCAAATTTAGTTTACATGTCTGTCTCAAAGTTTTTTAAGGCGGCTGTACATGTCTCTTTTGCTGCGCTCTCCAGCCCACGTACGGCTCTTCAGGCGAAATTTTCTCAGGTCCTCCTTAAAGTCTTCATGATGCATTGGTCTATAATCTTGGGGCTCACACTCTTTCTGCAAGCACAAACAGACTCATTACAACACTAAACTATGATGTGCATGCCTTTCAAACACATTCAAATAATAAATCAACGCACCTTATGTAGGGGATAGAAGTCCTTGTAGCCTCCCTTCAGAACGTAGAGTTCAGGGTAGTGAAGATTAGGATATTCGTTTAGATCACGGTCTCGCTCACGAACATGGCGACACATTCTTGGTCCACGCTCAGATGAAAACTCGCAGTGGAACACCAGTAACACTCGTTTCTCTGGGCACTGTGGAAGGATGGGCAGTCTGAAAAAGGACTCCTCAATCTGGTCCTCCTGATGCAGGTTTAGTGCACCCTGAAAGAACATATAGTCAGTGAAAAACCAGGAGTGGTGGTGTGTGGGGCACATGTTCAAATATAATTCATTATTTCATGCTCACCTTGATATGACCTCCTTCATATTCATATGGATAGCGACAGTCAATGACAAACAATCTTTCAACCACATTGCTGAACTGCCCATTTATTGCTGCAACCATCTGATTCCACAAAGAAAGAAAAGTGCTTAGCAAACCAGATACTTCTGATTATGACAAGAAGGCAACCAGTAATGTAATCATGTCAAATTTCAAACTCCACTCACAACTTCTGGAGTGATGTATTTCAAGTCTTGATGTTTTCCGGTTACTGTGGGCAGAGCAGGGGGCTGCAAAGAGACATGACCAAATAATAACTGAATAAGTTGGTGAGCATTTGAGCAATGGCTTATTGTTTAAAAGAATTCCCAAGGCAGTTATTATTAAATTGGTCAAATAAACTTTACCTTAGTAAAATCTCCTATGACATCATTGGGGTCAGTGTCCAACAGTCTCTCAATCTCTGAGTGATTGAAAGATTTTGAGCGCTGCACCTGTCAGAGAATCAAACATTTATTCAAATGTTCCTCACTTGGATGTGGGCATAGAAATCTGACCAGAACTAGAGCCTAACCTGTTGAGGGCCGGCTTCATCCTGCTCCATGGCTGTGACATGTGACCCTGCCACACTCCGCCTTCTCTTTACACGTACAGGTGTGTTTTCATCTCGGGGCCTATCAGGCCTTTTGAGAGGGGCACGGCCGCCTGTGGGCATTGAGGGGGAGCGGAACAGTCCACGTGGTCGACACCGAACAGGCTTGTTATAAAAAAACAAAAACAAAACATTTACTTTACACATCAGATACACTACAGATACAACCCATGTTTAAGTGCCAGCAAATGTTGCTAAATACCGAGTTGGGTGCTTCTGTGCTTTGATCAGCCACCAGAGGGGCTGTTAGCAGACTTGCCATTCCTGTAGGCACTTCAGAATCCGTCTGAGTATAGAAGAGGAAGAGGGGCGTGAGGGTTTGATCAAATTAAAAGAAACATAGCAACTCATTCAATGACACACCCGATGCACTATGACAATGAAACTTGGTTGCTCATCTGAAGGTTCCACAAATACACAAGTTCCTTACCTCTACGTCATCCAGTACATCCAGAAAGCCATCATCCTCATCACCATGAAAGCTGGAGAGTGACACACGTCGCAAAACAAAGGGGCTACTGCCGTCTGGCGAAGCTAGTGGACTAAATGAAGGAGGCGAAAGCTGTTGGAAAAAATTAAACAATGTTACAAGTTAACCAGAACCATAAAATTATTTTCAAAGAACTGTTTGCACCACGAGCTGTACCATTAGAGCAGGAGCAGAACTGGGGCGGCAGGCAAAAGCTTCTTTTCCCTCTCCAGTTGAATGCAGCCGACAGCGAGACACAGGTAGGGTGGGCTTCTTAAATTCAAAATTCTACCAAAACAAAGATATGGATTTCCAAACAACTGCCTCCCAGAGTGGTACAATGTGAAACACAAAGGCATCAAGCAAAAACATACCTCATGCAGGTTCTCTTTGTTATCCAAACTAGCTGTATGACTGAAGATTCCATAGCGTGGCAGATCAGAATCTTTACTCTTCAGATTAGGGCTGTGGCCCAATAAATTTAGCTAGAGAAAGCAAGACAAAGAAAAAAGTGATTATTTAACACTATTGTCCAGAGCCTTGCCATCAGATCATGAATAAGGAAAGGGCTACATGCCTAGAAATATTACAATAGGTTCATTTAAACAAGCAGGGGACAGGCCTACTGGCTGTACTTACAGGAAGCGAGTGTATTCTGCGAATGGGCATCTTCCTGTTAAAACAACAAAATTGACAGCAATAAGTAATTTCAGACAAACAAGTTTTGATTTAGTACTGGCAAAAAAACAAATAAACTCACTCATTGATTACTTTTGTTGCATTCTGTATGGCCTTTTCAAACCTAGGAGAGAAAAGAAACAATTGGTAAAATGGCCAGTGTCTTTGAAATTACAGGGTACACCTTGTTAAACAAAAAACAGACACTAAAGAAAAGAAAAAAAATCATTTACGTTTTAAGACTGGGCCACTTACTACACTTTGGGGCTCTGGCTTGTGCCAGTGCCCACCTGTATGCTAAAGAGCTCTTAGAAGAAGAATGGGGATTGTGTCTTCTAATCTACCATATGCCCACACAACGCTAACCCCCACTACATAGCGCCCCTTTGTAAGTGGAGGGAGAGAGAATGGTGTTTTGAATGGGGGGAAGGAGGTGAGGAGTGTGGCTCTCAGAGCAGAAGGAAGAGAGAGAATTAGTGAGTTGAATGGGTACGGAGAAGGGGGGTTAGAGTCCATTCATACCCATAAACCAGGCTATATTGCTCTATTGATAAAGATCATGAAGTGTGCCAGCGCATGCATAGACATACACCACCTCAAGAGGCACCAAAACAGTTGCAAAACTCACTACAGATGAATGGGAATATTTCTGGCTAATGGCAGCTGATAAGGAGCATGTTCCTACATGAACCTGATCTGCTGGAATTAGAATGAGAATTAACTCACTAATTACCAAAGGCTACAGTCACATCAATGAGGATGCACAAACATTTAGAGCTGGTAGCGTCTGCTAAATGCTTATACAAGCCCAGATGTCCAGATGTATCTGCCTTAGTTTTTTGGCACAAGCCAAAGCATGGAACAAACATCAGCTATAAAGAGAAACCATTTCTCTGAACTAAGACCCAAATGCAAAATACATAAGTAGCTGGCAAACTAATTCAAAACTCCACACCATGTGCCTTCAAACACAGAGATTAATATATATAATCCTTAAACCACGCTCTCTTAGCCACTAGGAGTCAAGCCAATCAGTATAAGGGTGTCTTACTTCCACTCTGCCTCCATCGAGTCCACGGGACTAGGAGAGTCCAGACCTAGCCCTGTAACAAAGCAGACAAATGAGGAATCAAATTATAACAGCCATGGTAACAGGTTGCCCCACTCATGTGCAGTATGCGAGTGTGTGTTTTATGCCCGCATGTGACTGTACGTCCAATTTTCGTTTACACATCTATTGATTACCAGTAAAAAAAAAAAGTTACAGGACAGCTTAAAGTTGGACCTCACCTGCATCAGATGAAGCGTCAGATGCGAAAGAGGGAATCTTTAGTACAGGTTTCTTCCGTTTAGGCGTCTCACATTGTCTGTCATTAGGAGAAAGTGTTACACTAGTCAACGCTAGAATACAGCACAGACAACAAAAAGTAAACTCCATACTTAGCCAGCTAGCTCTGCAGCAAAAGGCTAAGAGCTATACGACATGCTAAACACCCACTCATAACCAGTTTACAACTGGGCTGAAAGGGGTTTAATGTTAAACAGTGTATGCTCACCCCCCAAGAACGGCGAGATTATCCATGTTTAGTGTCAGGTTGGTAACGGGAGACAGCACGCCGACGGACTCAGAGGTGAATAGGTTTTTGATGCAGGGGGAGCCCTTTGCATCAATATCGGGCAGAGAAGGCTTGGAAAGCCCGAGGATCGTGTCGGGCCTAGTGTTGAGCCGATCACTGACGGGACTAAAATCACTCACAACTTGGTTGACATCCATTTTTGCACTTGATCGATTAAAGATGCCCAGGTGAAGTCAGATTCCAATTAGTTTTCAGAGAGAAAGCGGGGAGTTAGCCGTCGAGGTAAGCTGTTAGCACAACAGAGCCACATCCAAAAAGATGTTTATCAATGCATTTATCTTCGTTGAAGTGGTGAGAAACGAGTTTCAGAACTCTGCATGACGGTAGTCTCAACTAAACAAAAGCCTATAAAATAAAATAAAACTTTAAAAGGACATTTTCTTTGGTCCTTGTCAGAGAGCTGCTGCTTCCTGCGAGCACTCTCTCTGACTCCGTCCAAATTCTGCTGAGAGGAGAAAAAGAGAGGAGTCTGTAGCCCTTATTTATGTTCAAAATGTGCAGCAACCGAGCGGCAACCGGTCCAACCAACCACAAAACGATGGGCATCAGATCTGTCCAATCAGAGTGGGGTTTCTTCCTACTCCGTTGTGTCCTTGAAAAAAGTGGGCGGCCTAATGTAATACAGACAAGACCTTTTTTCAATCAGAATTTAGAATGCGTGAAGACCCTGTCCAATCATGTGCTTACTTCGACATTTGTGGGCGGACATTTGTTTGCAAGACTGTGGCAGATTTTTCCCGCGGAACATTTCAAGCAAGCAACAGGACACGCCCACAACAACATTTAGCCAATAGTATAGCAGAAAGCCCTGCTTGGGATTGTACCACCGATCACTTCTACAGGGGTGAGATGGTTTAACTATCAATTTCTAATGATCTGAAAGGCTTGTTGGTCTGTATAATAACCGTAGAGTTAGTATATAACCACATTTGGTTGATGATATTGAAATCCATCTATATGTGCACATTACCCTACAATTTTGTCATTTTAGACAATGAAAATATTTTTGCTTGCCTTTAGGTGTGCAATTTGAATACACTTCTTTAAAACTAAAAAAAGAAAAATACTAAACTAGAACTAGCTAATTGGCATTGGACATTATATATTAGGTTTGTAAAACAAACAATTAAAATAAAACCTGGTAATAATAATAATTTAAATAATAATAATAATAATTCAAGACACTCAAAGACATGCCATGTTTACATAACTGTTATAACAGACACTCATCTAATTCTCTTTATCATTCACTGTGATATTAAAATACATTCACAACATGAACACTGTGCTCTCCGAGAAATCATCTTCAATGGAATAGAAAGACATTAAGAAAATGTATCTTATTTTACATTTTGACAGCACTTCAAACAAAGGGCTCAATGAAGCACTTGAGTACTGTGTCTAAAGCATTACTATAAATCCAGTACATTCTTTCATTCAGTCTCCAGCAGAAAATGTATTTCATGATTTTAAAACAGACCGAGCATGCTATGTAATTTTACACTGGCTAGGAGCCAGAAATGAATGGGTATGAAATATAAGGTTAGTTTAAACCCTTCCCCCTCTTCATATTGCAGGGATACCCTACTGTTTCTACATGTCATGGCAACCACCCAAACTCCCACCACAGACCTCCTCTTTTGACTGAGATTCATCCCATTCCAGCACAAAGAAGCGGTGAGAACGTTGGGGGAGCAGCATGGTTAAAATGGTCTGCTCATACAAACATTTTTATTTTTGGCCATTCACACTAGGTCATATTCAATCAGTTTCTTCCTGCTTTACTTACCCTATATTGATGAACAGATTGCACACTCCATTGTTTTATAGACCATTTAATTGCATTTTCTTGAATCAATCATATTATTTCTTTTATGCATCTTAAATCAAACTGCATTACAGGCTATGCCATCATAAAGGTGCAAATCTGAATAAGAAATACAGTTAATTTCAGCCACATAATGTCACTGTCCACCATCACAAGTTGGCATTTATATCATGGTACACATTTCCTCAAAATAACAATTATTCATAACATTCTTATAACCCCCCTAATCTATTCTTTACTGTGCCAGATCCAATGAAAACAATATGATATCTATTACTATCTCTTCACTGTTCCTATCTCCTCCTTATCTTCTCTTGTGAAAATGCAACATGATGGATTATAAACCGGTATCAGTAGAGATTCTCTATATAATTCAGTTTAGAATTAAACTAATCTAAGGCACCTAATCTTTTCAGTTAAACCAGGTTATAAGACAGGTAAGGGAGGTTAGAATTGTGTTAATCACTCACACTACAACCATATGAACTTAAGCACAAGTTTGATAAATTTCTTTTTTCAAATGTTATTTTGCATAGTGTTATTTTTGAGGATAGCACTGTCTTGAGTAAATTAATCAATTTTTTTAGAACATTAATCTATGTTTAACTTTTTTGACTTAAGTAATCTGCTTATTACTATTTAGCCATTCACATTTGGTTACAAATTCTTTTTTTGTGTGTGATTTTATTCCATTGTGTTGGTTCAAAACCTGAACCACTTTGGCCTCGCTCACACATCTCACTTTAGAACTTTAGCGTTTGATTTCAAGCCAAAAGGACCCTAGTAAGAGAAGAATGGTGTGTAACAAACTTTACTTCAAAAGCTAATAGTTCTTCAGGGCTTAAATCGTTTTTGAGTTGCAATTATATACCCACGGTGAAGCTACTTTTACTCTAATTGAGTTATTACTGCACTGAAGTAGGAAAGCTGTAATTCGAGTTTGGATTTAAGCTTCTTAACTCATTAGGAAGATGCTCTAATCAGGCATTCCTTACTCTGTTAAATGATGTGCAAGTAACACAGTACAGAATGTGGGTGCTATTTGTTAATACAAATGTAACTATTACAAATTGTTGAACAATTTCCTTCGGGATAAATAAAGTTTTCTGATTCTGATATTGGTCTTTCATTGGGTACAACTAATTGTTTTCATTATACAGAGTCAAGAAATTAATCAAAAACTCAAAATGAGTTAAACTAGTCTTCACTAACCGACCTCGAGAAACAAGCTCAGGCAGTTCTATAGAGTGCTGTTTCCTTACATGAGGGTTGACACTAGGCTGCTGAGGTCTGGCCCCAAATATGGGGTGGGCAAGAAGAATCTTGTTCGCACACACACACACACACACACACACACACACACACACACACACACACACACACACACGTTATCATAGGCTTGCCCACAGGCATATTGACATGCGCCTCAAACACAGGCAGTTTGTAATGATACTGCACAAGTCTATGTCTTGTATGACAGAACAGTTAATACAGTTCAGTAAAGAGAAAAATCAACCATATTTTTAAATGGAAATCATTTAAAACATTTTCATTTGTATTTGGTTCTTAAAAATCAAATACAAACAACAGCTACAGTTGCAGTATGGCAAAACTAAATAAAGGTACACATGAATGCTAACAAAAACTGCATAATAAAACAAATGCAATGTTTGCTAGAAATTTTTTAAAAGAAACATATAGTCCTCTTTGTATCAGCTTGTTGTTAATTATTCGTGTTTACAGCTCTTCAAAACTAAAGGCATGTGAATTCAATGGCTCCATAAAGGATCACAATTATTCCTATTAAAGAGGAGCAAAAATGAAATAAGGTTAATAACCATATCTACGGTCTCTGGTAAGTTGTTTTTGGATTAGTAATACAAATTCTTTAATTGAAAAAAAAAATAAAGAAATAAAGTATTCAGAACATCCCTTCATGATAGTGAGACCTTTAAAGGAAAATAGGATGTGTAATAGTGAACCTGTGGCTTTGCTGTTTTAACTATAAACCCAGGTAACAGGAATGATGAGGATTTTGTCAAGCCTCCAACTCTAAACAGACTCATTCCAGAACGAATGTATCTGTTACCTGCCTTCTGTGTTGGGTTAACTGGGGTCAAGCAAATGTCTTTTTGATAGAGAACTGTTTAGAATGATCCTTTGATTTGAACTCTGAACAGACATAAATGTCTTTTATTTCAGTTTCCATTGGTCTAACATTTAAGTCTATGTACATTGTTAAGATAGGTGGTCCCAGCCCAATAGCTTATAAACGCATTATGTATGTGCATTGACCCGTTAGCAGCGTCTGTAGGACATAATAAACTTCCTGGCTGGGGTGTAAAGTGGGGGCTCAAGAGGACAAACCCCCATACAAACAGAGAAGTAAGCTAGTGAGAGAGCACCGGACAGCCCCCACCCCAACGGCACCAGTCTAGGTCTAACTGCCTACCTCTCCCCTCACATATGCACATTTAGACAAAGATCACTGGTCACTTGCCTGTTGCGTCTTTGTGGACACAGAGACAAACAGAGGGAGAGAGAGAGAGAGAGAGAGAGAGAGAGAGAATCGCATAAAAACACTAAAAGGGATTTCATAGGGTCTTACTGTTACATTTTCTAAATATAACAAAAAATTTAAAGCGTGTACATGCTCAAGTATAATACACAGACACAGCCCTGACATAAAGCACTATAATGGTAATTCTTTATCATTATATATATTATTGACTGACTAATAATTTTTAATACGTCTTAATAAGGGTCTAAACGTGTCACTCTGCTCATCTGCACTTACATTTGCATTTATTCATTTAACAGATTCTATTATGCTCTCTAACTCTCGAAAAGTGACCCATGTAAAATACCCAGAGAAACTGTAATAATTTACATATTTATATATTAATAATAAATTATCTTATGACCTAGGAGACAAATGTGCAACATCGTAATCAGAATCTGACACATTTACTGATGCCGGAGGAAATTTCTTATGTTTTAACTGCATAGAAACACACAGACACAGACACAGGAACAATATACTACATACAGTCTAAACAAATCTAAATAAAAGTCTGCAGGAAAAAAATTATATGAAAATACAATATGCTATATACACATATCCTGGGTTTAAATACTATACAGTGAATTTTAGTGACACAGGTGATGAGTACATTATTGCACTTAGTAGAGATCAGTAGAAAATAAGTAATATTGACAAAAGCTATTGCACACAATGACACAATTCAGCACCCAATTTGATCCAGTCATTCACTTGATCTGGTAAAATAAAAACAAATGTAGGTCTTGAATAATAATGGGAAGGGTAAAGTTTTTTTTAGCTTAAACATTTGTACATAAAAGCTGTTTTTTTAACTGACATCTGCTAGTTTGCATATTCCTGAACACACCACCTTTAAATAATTGTGGTTCTGTAAAGACTTGCAGGCATTCGACAGGTTGTTAACGTTCTTTAGTCTAACCTGCATTATCCAGGTCTGTAATCAGGAGTGGTGTCTAAAAGGCAGATCGCTAACACACATACACACACACACACACACACACACAGTTATACAGTAATAATAATAATAATAATAATAATAATAATAATAATAATAATAATAATAATAATAATAATAGTGCATTTTATTGATAGGCTTTTTAGGGCACCCAATGACACCTTTCAAGAAGATGAAAACAATAAAATAATAAAATAAGTACAATAAAAAAATAACAATAAGTACTTAATAGGGTATATTGATTAAAACAGAATGTGCCAGTTTTAAGACATGATTTAAAGAGAAGAGAGTTCCACAGCCAAGGGGGAACCTGTCTGAAGGCTCTAAACTTCATGGCAGTCAAGAGGGCAGAAGGCTTGCCCGAGGAACAGCCTACAATAGGAGAAAAGAAAACATTGTTTTAGATGTATTTTTAGATTCTGGCTATTTGGTGAAGGTTAAAAACTGACACCTGACTTCTCAATATATGCATGTTAGATATATAAAATGGAGAAGTGGAATATGTGTGTGTGCATGTTTATGGGTGTTGTACACAAACATACATTTAGAATGAAAGTCTGATTTTGTCAAAATAATCTTCGTCTGTCAAATGTGGCTAGCATGTTAGGATCTGTAATACTATTGCTTTTTTACTCATTTACCCCAAAAGCAGGGAAAGACTGTGGTGTTTGTGTTTGTGTGTGTGTGTGTGTGTGTGTGTGTGTGTGTGTGTGTGTGTGTGCACATAACTCTCCCATCAACTGTCTGGTAGAAAACTCTCTAAAACTATATATTTGTCCTATATTTTGAACAATTTCCTTCGGGATAAATAAAGTTTTCTGATTCTGATTCTGATTCTTATAAAATATTTGAAAGGACAAAGTCCGTAAACAGATGCCTGGTGTGAGTTTAACCTGACTTTTCAAAGTGAAACTAAATAATGAAGAGACTCCCTGCATGGCAGACTGTGTTTTTACTGTGTTTTTTTTTTTACTACTTTTCAGATATGCTTTTAACTAAACATCCTAGCACTGTTGGACATTTTGAAAACAATGCTGGGTTTCTGACTAATATATCTGTTCAAAAACAAAACATTTTAATAAGCTAAAAAGTCACATTTCCTCCATGTGAAGGTTTCTGCTGGCCACACATGTATTAAACTAATCAAAATTCCACCTCATGGGCAGCTTATCTCACTGACTAAGCTAATGTCAAATAAGGAAGCAGCCTGGAATTTATTCAAGAAATGGATTGGAAAACAGGACCCGAATGCTTGTAGCGCTTTCAAAGGGTGGAGTGCAGAAGCACTAATTACTGTTGTCCCTACAACAAACATGAACCTCCAGGCAAAAGAGGTTTTATGCTTTTCTTGACATTTTGCACAAACATGTATGAGTTATCAGCCACATTTTACTGTTGACTTTTATAGTGCAGTGTCCTTTTACACTGTAATATAATATTCTAGAGACATTTTTTTATTTGGAAATCAGAAATGCCATCATGCTGAAGCATTAATATGTACCAGCACATGACTTTGTCTGAAACAAATTGAATGCCCACTCCTGACCAATGTGAAGAGGTCAGCAAGAGAGAATGACACAGAGAGAGAGAGAGAGAGAGAGAGAGAGAGAGAGAGAGAATGAGAGATAATGAGAGCAGGCTGAACAGCTGTCCACAGAGGCCCCAGGGACAGATGGGCTAGCAGGGACAGAATAACTCTGCCTCAAGCTAAAATTTTGGAGGGAAACGTGAAGGACAAAGGAGAGAGGGGTGGAGGGGAAGAGAGAAGGAGGAATGGGGGAGATTTGTTTGTAGGGAGTAAAAATAGAGGCCAATAGGTCCCAAGAAAGAACAGAGACTGAGAGGAGACAAATAGATTAGAGAAAGTGAGAAAGAGAAGAAGAGGAAGCAGGAATGATTGTGTCCAAAGACAGTTGAGAGAGACAGAATAAAAGCACGGCAAAGGATATGAGTGAAGTCTCTAAAGACTGCCACAGCTGATGAAAATTTTAGTCATCTAAAACAAAGATGTTCCAGTAAAAATATATTCATGTACTTCTAAAACTGAGGCCATTACAGACAATTCAATCTTTTAGTGGTTCAGTTCTCATTTAGTCTAGGAGGTAAGTGTTCTAAAAGTATTCTCCAAAAATGCAAATAATAACTGTGTTCTGAATATTGCCGTTTCAATATGAAGCATTGTCCAAATAGAATTTTCATCTTTATATAACACAAACATCTTTTAAATTATATTAAAATTCTCAAATCATATAAATACATTAATAATAATAGCTCATTGTGAAGCATGAAATCCAGAGCATGTATTAGATGCTAGTGGGGAAAATGCTTCATATGCCAAAGACAGAGATTAGTAAAAATAATCTTTTATTAATGTTGTGCCCCCCTCAAGCCAACTCAGAGGTAGTTCGTGAGTCTCTCCACTTTGTAGTCAGCAGACTGCAAACACAATTTTCACTCTTTTTAATATTGGGTGACTTTAATCATGCATCACTGAACTCCACACTGCCTACCTTCACCCAGTATGTTAGTGAAAGTGACCATTTGTCATACATGAACACACCACAGCACACAGTGTGAACAGCACCAAATACTTCCTCTGCATTTAACCCATTCACCAAGTGAAGCAGGGGGCAGCCAGGAACACGGCACCCGGGGAGCAGTGTGTGGGGACGGTACCTTGCTCAGGATAGCTCAGAGGTGCCTAATGGTCTTGGGGATCGAACCCGGACTTTCTGGTCACAGGGCGGATGCTTTAACCACTAGGTCACCCAACTGTTACATGCCCCACCAGAGACATTAAAACATAGGAATTACTGTATGCCAACACAAAAAGGTCAGGTGAGAGCTAGGAAGTTCTAAATGATGTTTTCAGTCCACTGCATAGGAAGTGCTTTGTGATATCCATGGGGAGGACATCAACACACTTATGACCTCCATTATAGACTACATTAATCTCTGTGTGCATAATACTGTACCCACCAGGACTGTGCAGTGCTTCCCAAACAGCAAACCCTGGATTAGCCCAGAAATCAAGGCTGTCCTCAAGCAGAAGAACCTTCATGTCAGAAGATAAGGAGGAGCTGAAAAGGGTGTAGACAGAGCTGAAAAGACTGATCAGGGGTGGGAAAGACAGCTACAGGCAGAGGATGGAAAACTAGCTACAGCAGAAAAATGTTAGCAAAGTCTGGTTAGGCCTAAGAACTGCCACAGGCCTCAATAAACAGAACTCTCTGCCAGGGGGGTGTGAGGTGGGCAAATTAACTGAATCACTTTTGCATCTGCCACTGCCTCTTCTCCCATACTGCCCTCCCTGATGCAGTCCCCAACATCTGCTACAGACACCCCCACCCATAACTCTATTCCACCTCAGCCATTTCACACCTCCTCTACACTTCATACCGCTTCCACACTCCTTGCTCACTGCTCCTCCCTCTAACCACAGCACCCGGCACACATCCAGCTCCCGGCTCCAGCCCGTCTCTTTCATCCATCCAGGTTAGAAGGGAACTTACGAGAATGGAAGCCAGGAAGGCAGCAGGTCCAGATGGCATCAGCTCAAGGGTTGTCAAGTCCTTCATCAACTGTGTAGGATAGAGCCTGAGCCTGAAGCTGGGGAGAGTTTCACAGCTCTTGTGTGGTACCAGTGCTGAAGACTACACATCCCAAGGACCTCAACGGCTGGTCCTTGTCCAGTTTCGGCCCCTGGTGAGCTCATCACTGGACCCACTTCAGTTTGCCAACCAGCCTGGCGTTGGTGTGAAGGATGCAGTCATCCACTTCCTACATCGTTCTCTCTCTCACCTGGAGACCGCTGGGAGGACTGTCAGAATCATGTTCTTTGATTTCTCCACAATCCTTCCCACAGAGAGATGAGCTGGAGTACATGGGAGTGGACCATCACCTCACCACATGGATCGTGGACTACCTCACAAACCGCCCACAGTATGTGAGAACCCAGGGCTGTGTGTCAGTCTGGGTCGTCAGCAGTACAGGGGCCCTGCGGGGAATGGTTCTGGCGCAGTTTCTCTTCACCATCTACACTGCAGACCTCTCCGGCAACTTCATGAACTGCTTCCAGCAGAAGCTCTCAGATGACTCTCCAACAGTTGACCTCATCCCCTGATGCGGATGCCAGGGACTTTGTGGACTGGTGCCCGCAGAACTAACTCCAGACCAACACTAGAAAAACCAAGGGGCTGGAGGTAGACTTCTGCAGGCACATCCTCCACTGCAACCACTGAACATCTAGGGCATTGATCTTGTGGCTGTGGAGCGCTGCCTTGGGGTTCATCTGAGCAATAAACATGACTGGACTCACAATACAAATGCTCTCTACAAAAAGAAGACTGTACCTGCTGCAGAGGCTCAGGTCTTTTGGAGTGAAGGGGCCTCTCTTGAAAACCTTATATGACATCAACCATGTTTTACAGTGTGGTCTCCTGGGGCAACAGCATCTCCGCTGAGGACAGAAAGAGGCTGATCTATTAAATTCAATTAAATTCAATTTTATTCATATAGTGCTTTTATCAATGGTCATTGTCACAAAGCAGCTTTACAAAATGAAATAAATGTGAAGTAAATATGTGTGTGAATGTGTGTGAATG
>JBBPDH010000144.1:11231559-11251806 GCA_037974565.1 Clupeocharax schoutedeni
GAACAGAACACAGAACAGACCCACGTGCCAAAATCAGAACATAAAAAGCCCCAAAACCCCAAAACAAAAGCAGTGGCTAAGGTGCCACTGACCGGAATCCTGACATTATCTCACTTGTCAACACCTTCATTCCTGTTTTACAGGTCATGTCAACAGGTGAAAGATGGACACAGGATATCCACTTTCTCAACAAAGAAAATGATTGATGTTGTTTTAAAACAATATTGCCTAAAAACTATTGGAAAATATTTTGCATGCTTCTCCTTCTACTGATATACATGGGCAAAGGAATACTTTGGCTAACCTTTGTAAAGCACTTTAAAACAATACAGATTTACATTCAAGGCCACTAAAAACTTTACTATGCAAAAAATAAGCCTTGTATTAACCAAGATCAGAAGAAAAAATGGCGCATGCTCAGAGGCAAGAAGGGCTAACCATACTCTTATCATTACAATTAATGCAGAAAAGTACAATATTATTTTAGAGCAACATATGCTGCCTTCAAAACAGTTTTATAGGGATGTCCATGCATTTTTCAACAAGTCAACGTAAAACCACATTCTACACACATTGCAAAGACATGGCTGTGGAAGAAGAGGGTACAGGTTCTGCATTAGCCTGTCTGCAGTCCTGATCTGTCCCTGATAGAAAAGCTGTAGAGAATATTATTATGAAGAAACGACCCCATACTGTTGCACACACTAAGATATGTTTGCAGATGAAATGGAGCAATGTAAGACCTAAAAATGGTTTCCTCCAAAGTGCTGTGAGAAGAAATAAAAATATAAAGTGGTAGATACTTGACACTTTTTGGAATGTGTTACAGACCTGATATGCAGGAATGAATGTATAAAAACAAATTAATTTAAGGGAAAAAAAGACAAAACATTACAAATATTACAAAAACGTTAGTTTCTAAGCTTTTATTTCACAAAACCACAATGAAAATCACATGTTTTGTTATGTTTATTTATTTTTAGAAGTTTATACATTTGTACATCTTTGCATCAGGCTTATGTTGACACATGCCTTTGGGGAAAAACAGGTACGTTATGAAATAGGTCAGTAATGGCATGCCATGAACATTAAACAGGGTACATTTAATAGACTTCAGAGTTCAACAGTAGTGCCAAAATTTTACATATAACAGCTGACAGTAAAATGTTTAATGCTGAAGACTATAATGAACGCCTAATTGCAATCATTATAAATAATGATTGTAAATTCCTATTAAAGATGCCAGTAGTAAGATTAACTTAATATACACACTGAAGAGTTTCACTCTCAAACAGGTATGTGTATGAAACATGTTCACATTTACCCTACCTGGCTGAGCTGTATATTGCAGCCAGACGTAGTTTACCAGGTCATCGACCCAAACCACTCTCAGTTAAATAGACAGAAAGTGGGCAATGACTCATTATTGTTTCACCTTGATGACCCGTACAATAATGGCTGTGACAAAAAGAAATGACCCCTGAAATGGCATGACCCATCCTCAGATCCTGCTCCCTTTTTGTGCATGGTAATTGAGCCGAGGGAAAGGGTTTGATGTGTGTTGAATGTGTTTACCAGGTGAGAATACTGCTCCATTTTCACCTCAGCAGTAATGATGATCAGCATGTTTAAGGCCTAAGCCAGAAGAGATGATTGCAGTATATTCATAGGCACGGTGTGATACAATCTGTAAGCATTTTTCATATTTTTCTGTTTTCTGGATAATCATAAATATTCATATATTTCAGAAATAAATACTTCTTTTCTTCCATATGGTTACATACATGTATTTGCCCTCACAAATTCATATCACCATTACAAATATAAACAAAACATTTACACCCTAAAACATATATAGATGTCTTCCTTCTTTCAAAACAGTCACATTTCTGTAAAACTTACCACTTTATTTTGCCGCTCAGCTGTGTGTGTGTGTTTGTACGGGAAATGAGTTTCAGGGCTATAGAAGAGGAATGTTGTAGGGTAGGAGGGGCAACTACTGTTCTCCAATACGACTATGAAAAGGACCTTCAGGACAAAGGCTCTGAGTGTATTCTTCGTCTGGCTCCAATACACAAAGTCAAACTTTGCCTTGATTTTGACTGTCATTAGCTACAAGGCTACTGAATCACATTCGGATGCAGTGATTATGAAAACATCCCTACACGGTACCCTAATAATTGACTATGTTGGGGTTTTGTCAACTGTAATCTAATTCTTTACTGAGTGTACCGGCTTTCCACCATACATAGATTACATCAACACAGTTTTGTATCAATTATATCAACCATGCTTTTGGCAATAGTTTACATTTACATTTATGACATTTAGCTGACACTCTTATCCAGAGCGACATACATCAGTGCTCCAAAACTCTTTCTTAAACCTGTATAGCTGCTTAAATCCATATTAATGGAATTGATTAATATCAATTCTGTTATTAATATTGTCGCTAACTGATTAACAAGTAATATGCAATAGGACAGAATATTACATTTCATTACATTACGTTTACATTTACAGCATTTAGCTGATTCTCTTATCTAGGCATACCTGTAAAGCTATACTAAAATCAACACCTGCTTTTTACCAAGTTACTGCCAGCTAAGTTACACACCATAACAAACCCTGTTGAAAGAAAGTCAGAGGTTAGTACACAAGGAAAAGCAGTTAAGGGTAAGGGCCAGAAGTTTTTAAGTATAAAGAAAAATATGTAAATTACATGTATTATTACATTACATTCTTTTGGCAGACACTTTGATTCATTATAATATGAGGAAACACATGATTTCGACTGTTCAGCAGCTACAAGGCTACTTCTGGATTTAATCTACAGCAGTGACTACCTATATATATAGAACATCATTGCATGGTTCCAGAACATGTCAGCATTATGGTCTCATTCGGTTTAGTTTACTGTGGCCTAATTCTTTACTGAAATAGCCATTCACTGCATCTGTACTTTGCTTCCATAATACATATATTACTTCAAAACAATCTGGTATTCTTGCTTGTTTGATTTTGGCCGTAGGTGGCATAATATTTTTTATCCACGAGGAAATGAGTGAAGAAGTAACGTCTGATGGGACAGAATATTACCTCAACATTTTTATGTTTTAAGGAAGATGCCTTTATCCAACGAGAAAAACCTTCAAGTATGAGAACCAGTGGAGTAAAAATCTTTATGTCGGGAGTAGTGCAAGAATAAAGATAGGTGATGCTCTCTGAATAGATGAGTCTTTGGATATATTTAAAATAATTTTTAAATAAGCAAAGAAATTCTGAAGAGTGATGCTGCAATGGTTTGGAAATCGGGACATCCCATGTTGGACGGGGTCTCATGTCACAGAGAGGGAATGGGGGGTGCTTGAAAGTGGGACTGAGTGGTAGAATGTCAATTCTATCGGCGTGATAACGGTTGGGAGCAACATGTTAATAAACAGAGCTGACCTGGCCTGGGTGGTCGGTCGGTGTGTGTTTGCTCTCTTCATTAGGCGCTCTGGTGTCAGTAATTGGACAGCGCGCGCCTCAAAGGCACTGACCCGCGCGCCTGTGTTTGAGCCTGGTTTAGCGAGGTCCTTACAGAGGTCCGGGCCCACAGCACTGAGCCGCGGAGTTTGCAGAGTGGCCCTATAATCTTCGTTCTGAAAGAGACACTATTTGCACTAAAGCAGCGTTAGAAAGAGAATCACTTCCTTTAGTGAAAGCGCTGCTTTTCATCTGTAGCGTTTCAAGTCTTAAATGAGAGCCAGTAATGAGACCTTCCCTTTACAGCACCCGCATAGGTATTAGCAATATTTGTCACTGTTTTTTTTTTTATTTCTCAGCCATCATTTAAGACACATCTGGATTATACTTTATTAGTGTGACGTTACTATCACTGAAGTATATTTTAGTGATATCTGTCACTGTTTTTTTCTCAGGGATCATTCAATACGTTTCGAGACATTATTTGATTATTCTTTATAACGTCACACGAATAAAGTTTAAGCCAACGTCTCTATGCTATCTGTCACGGTTTTAATTCTCAGCTAACAATAAGAAGACTTTATAGACATAACTGCATTATACCATATAACGTTACACTAATAAATATTGTGTGGTAAACAACGATAACGGGCAGAATAACTGCAATGGTGCCGTAGAAATTCATTTGGAAACACAAAAAAACGTGTCTTCAACTTTTTAACTCATTAACAGCCTAAAGCTGGCTTAACCTAAAAGCTGACTAAATATTTTAGTTGATTTTATATTTTATATATTGCTTTCTGTGTGTCTGTAGTCATAACATCAGCAGTTTCCTTCAGGATCAACAAAATTATCTGATTCTGACTCAATTTCGGTCAACAAAAGTAAAATACAGGTTATTATTTTGCTAGCTCAGTAGAAGCTCACTGTACTCCAGATCTGAAGTCCGTTTTAGGTCATCCCACTTCAGTGAAAGCGCTCTATCATTAAGTGCTCGGCTGTGGGATTAGGCCCCATGGAATACAATGAGCTGTTTTCGGCTCTCCTGGTTTTCACCGAGAGTAAAACTACCGAAAGTAGCACCATCGCGGACCTGCAAAAACACACACCTGGTCATTATGGTGAGGGAGGAGAGCTGATCAGTGTATTTACATGAAGCATAAACCTGAGACTCTCATCTGACACCTCGAGAATGTAACCGAACTGTGAGATAAAACACTGATCTTCAGGTGTCCGAGTCACGAAGGCATTCCTTTTTTCCCAATCCAATAATAATAATCACAATAATAATGATAACAACATTGATCATCAACAACAACAATAACAAGAAGACGATGAAGAAGAAGAAGTAGAAAAAAGAAAAAGAAGAAGAAGACAGTAAAACAATAAAAGCAACAACAATTGACTCTCCATCTGAACAAAAGTGATCAACATCTGCGTGTTTATTTGGATTAAAGATCAGCGTTTCCTTTATTGAGTCACAGGCCCACAGACAGGACTTCAATGTGATTAGAAGATTCTCTTGTGGTGTTTTCTTTTTCTCTTCCACCTCTGAATGTGAGGGTATTTGTTCCGCTGCGTGGCGCATTTGGCGCCGCGCTTTGATTCTTCAGACACGAAATAAGATGATTTGCTTGGACTAAAGTCTCTCTCTCTCTCTCTCTCTCTCTCTCTCTCTCTCTCTCTCTCCTTGAACACGTTTCTCTCTCACATAACCTTGCAGGAATCTGGAGGAGTTCTGGACCCCCTGCTCCTCCTCGAGTGCCCCTCCTCTGTGTTCCCGCGCTACCTCCGGGGGCACAGAGAGCAAAGGACCATTAGGATATTTGACAGTCTCAGCTTGTTACAACTCCATCAGTTAATTGGATCCCTTGTAGCGCCGCTCGTTCCACTCATCTGCTACTTTGAAAGACAAAAGCGCACGAGGGGGAGGGGGAACTGGGGGGTCGTTGACACCTCGTGCTTGGGGACGTGTATAAAAAAGGCACCCGGGCCTCTCCAAGACATCACTTCCACTCCTGTCTCCGGAGGAACACCACGCAGCAGTCTTAAGAACGGATACCTGATTTATTTTATCTTTGCTTTTTTGACCACCCGAGAGGACAGCATGCAGCCATTGGCTCGAGCTCACGCCCCTTACGGACTCGCTGAGTGCACAGCCGCGGCGGCCAAACCGCTCGTGGGGAAATCCTTCACCATCGACGCGCTGCTGGCGAGGCCTGAACAAATGGAGCGTCCCAGGACGGCCCCCTTTAGAGGCGCTTTGAGCCCCGGAACCCTACTTCCAGTGTGTCCACCGCTTCCAAACTACATGTACAGCCCGAGCCTTGTGCACGCGCAGCCCGGCTACCCCGTCTACTGCTGCCCACCTTACAGCTTCCACACCACCTGCCGCGGAGCCGTCTACTCACAAGGTAAAACTACTGCTTTTCGTGTTCTTTAGTTCTGTTCAGTCCCATGTGCATGGAAACATCTGATATGAATACCATACTGACTCTAATGTTTATTCTCAGATGCTGTCCTGAGCAAAGCAGGCTCGCTCCCGCACTACAAGCTCAAAGCAGCCAAGTCCAAGAGGATGCGCACCAGCTTCACTAACGAGCAGCTCTCGCGTCTGGAGAAGGAGTTCGCGCGCCAACAGTACATGGTGGGCTCCGAGCGATTCCTGCTAGCGTCTGCACTCCAGCTCACTGAGGCTCAGGTAGATTTAAAAACAAGATCCAAAAACACATCAGCATCAGGATTCAAGAGCCGAGATAAACAGATCAATACACTAAACACATTGTTGCTTTCTTCTCCAGGTCAAAGTGTGGTTCCAGAACAGGCGCATCAAGTGGAGAAAGCAGAGTCTGGAGCAACAGCAGGCCAAACTCGCCAAACTTGGCTTGGCGGTGCCGCCCAAAAGCCCGGGCTCTCAGGGCCGAGAGGACGAGGGAGAGGAGGACGAGCACGACTTCACCGAGGACTCGGAGGTGGACGTGGACATCGACGACTCCCTCAACGACTGAGAGGGACCCTGCCGCCACACACCGCGTTTTGTACATAGTCGGACTGCTACAGATGGAGTAGCTCACTCTATTGTAAAATAAAGAAATATTTAATTAATAGATAGTTATATATTTAAGACGTTTCTGTATTATTGCTCTTATAAGAGTACGCTTTTCTCTTTTTGTACACGTATGTATGGACAAAATAAATCAACTATATTTTTTAAAAAAGAACCAATTGCATTTATTTCTTCAGTGACACACACAGACAACTTAAATCAAATGAACGTCTGATTTGGTATCATGCGCAATGAACGAGACAAACAGTTGACATTAACAATCCAGGCAAAAAAGTTAAACAAAGACAATTCACTTTGGGTGGAGGATGTATAATGGGTCTTGAGACTATATAATAATATAATGATTACACAGGTCAACAATTTTTTTTGTAATAATCAGAAACCAGTTGTTCATGATGATTTCATATCTGCTTTCAGTTTTTAGTCACATCAACCTATTATATGCTAATTATACCTAATTATAACTATAAAGCAATATATAACTAGCTTCATCACAAAAAACATACATGCTAGGGAAAAACTAAACGCAAATTTGTAATCAGCATGAAAAACACTACGAAATACAAATAATCTCTGATTTTGTTACAGTTCATACTTTAATGGCTACAGCCTCTAGAGTATGCATTTATACATAGGAATGCGTAGGTGTGGAATTTGATGGAATGACTTGTTTTTAGGGGCAAACTATTTAAAATAAAAGATTAGAAAGTAGAAAGATTAGTTTTTAAAATAATTTTTAATAGTGCTATTATCAGCTATTATTTAATATAATTACTTTTCTCTTGAGTTATTCACTTAGAGAACTAGCTATTCATTCCTATTAGTCCACTAATTGCACTTTCCTGTGAGAAATATGTAAGCTAAGTACTGTCAGTATATCAAGAGAAACATCTGAAATTTAGAGCAACTGACAACCATGAATTAAGAGTAATTTAGAAATTACAGTACTAAAAATCAGTTACAGTGATAACAGATTCATACAGCAAATTATTCTTAGAAAGATATTTTATCTTTTTTTGTTATCTTATGATTTTTATTACATTTCTTTTACAGAGCCAGTCAATGATACTTATGTGGCATCATGCACTGAACCCTTGATGGCATCCTTATTTTTAATATTGTTTCTGGTCCTCTGCCACCAACCCAGTATTTATTTCAGAGGAATGCACGGTAGAAAGAAGAAACTCACAGAACAAGTCATATGTGAGTAATGTTGAATAAAGTACATGTTAAGTGATGCTGATTTAACCTGAGCCATGTTGAAAGCTATACATTTAATTTAAAATTTACATTTACGGCATTTAGCTGACGCTCTTATCCAGAGCGAGGTACATCAGTGCTTAAGAATTCCACGACTGTTTCTTACCTGAAAAACAGCATAAATCTGAGTCAACTATTTAACCAAGATACTGCAGTCAGAGCATCTATACATCTGTCCAAATAATCAGAAATGGGCTGTGAAATGGTGAATTGTGGGACTGGGACACATGCTGCCTCTCTGGCTCCAAGCAGATCTATTCTTTTAACAGAGAAAGAGTGTGTTTCCCCATCATAGACAGAGCCTTTTAGGCATGGTGCTGTCATCCACTTGTGTTTTCTCCACAGCACACTGAAGCATGCTAAAGCCTGTTAGCATGGTGGCTTTGTGCAGCCTCAGGCCTGACGATTGTGATTGGTTTGGATTAGTAATCCTTTTCTATGAACACAGCAATTATTAGTTAACACACTTGTCACAATGTTTCTTTTCTGCTCTCTTAATCCAGATAATCCATGAAGAGAGGACTGTAGAGAAGCTAAAGGAACCAGCTCAATGAGTGTCAATTATGGCAACGACCTGATACAAAATGGGGAATCAAATGGGCAAAGATGAGAGTAATTAAATAATGAAATTTGGTGAACTATATGAACGTTCTGTTTAATGCAGCCCATGGGTGATTTCGGAGCTCAGAGGACACCCACAGGCCTATACAGTGATCTGTGTGGAATATCCTTCTGTAATATCTAATCATCAGATTAAAGTCTCTGGTCGGAATCTGTGAAATGTTACTATGCAATGTATCTTCATTAATTTTATAAAATGTATACATTTCAAATATACTACATACAGCAACATGGTGGTATAGATTTCTGGACCTAGGCACTGAGCAAATTTCAGTCATGAATCACTGCTCAATATAGGAAATAGTCCAGAACTACAACATAATTTATACTCAAAATCCAGCTGAATGATCCATTGATCTGTGGCATGGCTCCTCTGGCTCGCATCGGTCTACAGGTCACATTTCACATGATTACTGGCTTTAGAGATAAATAAAGCCTATTAAAGGAGCACTGTCAGAAAAGCTGCAGTCTTTCATTAATCCCCAATCCCTTTCAAACAGGCACTTGTAGAAACAAATGAAGAGAGTATAGTGTGTTTGAACATTTCTGTTTGACATTTTGTCATTAAATTGTCACAGTATGAAGAGTAAAAAAAATAAGATGGTTATAAAATGGAAATTTAATGTCGTTCATAGATCCCTTCCTGTCTACAAGTTTGATTGTCTGAACTCATCCCTTTGTGTGTGTGTTTGATTATGCATGGACAAAGCATCTCTGATGTGATCTAGTGTAATCCCACAGCAGGCAGGAAGATTCAGCAGGGGGGGAGACCCTGAGAACAACCACAGGAACAGCGAGGAAAGGGGAGGGGAGCTCACCATTCCAATTAGTCACTACTCCCCTCTACCTCCCCCCAATGAGCTCCAGTCTGCACCCCCTGCTAGCAGTATTAGCACTGAGGCTCATCACTTCATCTCACCACTGTATCATCTTCTTCTCTGAAAAAAGGCCCAGACCAGACTGACCTGCACTGCCGAGCTGAGGGAAGACTCCACAAAATGCCATCACAAAGATTCCCCTTCAGACACATGGCTCAAAAGTTCAAATTATACTTTTTATCTTTAAGAAGTAATCTGACAGGCCAACAGAAATATTCATTCATTTAACAAAAACATTTGAATGGAACATCAAGTAAAAAAAAATCTCAACCAATAGTCAAGGGAATGAAAAAGAACATAAACCTGAGGATGAGTGTTCTTAAAGTGCCTTTAAAGCCAGAGCAGAGGACTGTAAAAATCTGATGTTGCATTTTATTTGTACAGCCCAGCCCTGCCACTCTATCTTGCAGTCATTAGCATTCATTACAAGCGTTTGAAGTAGAGCAGGGCCATTGAGGCTTTGTGAAGGGTTTAGGATAGTGCACACAATGACTTCTAACGCGGGCTACAAGGTGGATGAAAAGAGCACAAGGCGAAGGCCCCTCTCTAAACGAGCCCTCTATGCTAATGGAACATCCCGGGCAACTTCCCAATGAAGCCTCCTTTTTAACTCTCAGGAAATTGGGTCGTGCGTGCGAGAAACCAGAAAAAAGCGGTATTCCAGTGTGCAGAGCAAGTCTGGGGAAGAGAAATGGCCACAGTATTAGCATCATATAGTGAAAGTCATTGAGAATTAATTGTACTTTATTGGGGAGCTATAGAGTTCCATTGGGTACTATGAGCTTCTTACAGAGTCGCTCCTTTTGGCACGCAGGTGACAGCGGTTGAGCTATTTGTGATTTTTCCCAGCTCGTTCAGACCGGGTGAAAAAATACAGCTAGCTGAGCAGAACAGATTAGTTGAACACACAGAGTTAACGCGAAACTAAACGGTCCGTTAGTTTATTAATGAGCGGAGGTGCGAGTGCGTCCGGCTGAAACTCTGAGCTCCTACCTCCTTTTCTTCTATTTGTTCTCCACACCTCCTCAGCGCAGCCCCACATGAAGAACAAACCTGACCGGCCAGACCCTCCCGGCAGCTTCCGAGTAAATAAAGCATGCAGGACGCAGATGCGTGTAAATAACACGCATTACCCGGTCTTTTCTGTTTCTCCAAGAAAGCACTTTCAAAATCAGTTTCTTGTTTTGAAAGTTATTTCAGTAACCAAATCTTTAGAATGTAAAATATCCCAAATTAGAAAAAAAAAACAACAAATTGTTAAATAGAACAAACGCACGTAACAATGATAGATCTAGACAGGTTAAATTAAAATCAAATAATCAAAATATAATAACTCAGCAAATTGGGAAATATTAGAAATCAGGAAAATAGAAAAACAATTACACCTTTATATAAGCAGAGATAAATTAACTAAAAAGTCTTTTTTGTGATATACTGACAAATAATATTGTAATTTAATAGGAAATATCAAATATATAATAAGTAAATTGGAGCATTCCTCATTATTATAACAACAATCTAAACAGTCCATCACACTATAATCACTGACCAGATTTCACTTATGTTGGATCATATATTGATTCTAATGTCCTAAAGCTACATAACAAACAACCACATAAACAAATAAATAAAAGTGAGCCACAAACGCATCATTCGATTCAACTATATACTGTTTTCTAACTTAACTGGACTGTGGTAAGGTTTTGTTAGGACAGAGAATGCAGAAAAATCTTCCTGCTCTAATGCCACAACCACATGGGTTCTTAACCAGCACTGAGAGTTTAACCTGTGAAAATAATTTAGGGTGGTTTCTGTGCCACAGGACCTTTCCTCACCTCACTGCTCGATTTGCCATGGCGAGTTTCTGTCAGCCTGATGTTTTTCATTTGCATTCAACAGAAACCCTGTCTCTGCAAAGCTCATGATGCAAATGGCAGTTCAGAGTGACACTTGAGGGTGAATGAAGTGGTTGGAGTAAGTATAACCAGATGGGACTGGGTGTGAGTGTTAGACTCTGGTAAGGCCTCAGTTTCTGTCTGACAGTATCTCAATACAATAAGGAACTACATACTTTAACAGGGTAACTGGTTTTACTTCTGTGGAGTAATATAATATATGGTCACTATGAGACGAAAAGGGCTTTTAGTGTCACTCACATAAACATTTACTAGATAAAAAGTTTAAAGGCACGGATTGAGCCTACTGGTAAAGGAAAGAGGAAGGAAATAATCTATAATATTTACTTATTACATCCATTTAAACCTGATACCCTTTCAATTTAAACCATGAACCTGATACCTTTTAAATGTTGGAAAAGCTTGCAAAAGCTTATGAACATGTCACATCTGTAAGTAAAGCGGTGTCCTTCTGATGGTCTGCATAATGTACTATTACATTACTGACAAGCATGCCTGTCATAACTGGAATGAGTGGCTAAAATCAACTGATAACTCTTCCTTACATAACAATTCAACATTTGAACAAAATAATAAAATAAAAAGCATTACTGCCTCGCCGTATTACCATGTGTTCTTTCTATACATTGGAAAGCTGAGAGTTACTGGTGCCTAACTCCAGAATAAAGGAGTGTTAGAACTATTAAAGAAAAGGGAAAAGGCAATTGCAAACATTCATACCCACTTTGGCTTCTGGAAAATTTAATAAGTAAAGTGGCATCTTGTAGTCATGCATAAACACACCACAGTGCGAACAATGTGAAATGCTTAATCTGCATTTTATGCATTCATCAAGTGATGCAGTGAGCCTCCACCAATGAGGGGTGCCCAGGGGTACCTTGTTCAAGGGTACCTCAGCTATGACACTAGCATTTTGGATTCAATGCCACAACCTTATGATAGCAGACATGCATGCAGTTTTTATTAAACCACATGTACCAATCAAGTAACTGTTTCAATATTTGTAATGTAAAGTCTCATAGGAGCACACTGTGGCATAAATATAATGATTGGTGTCAGTCAGCTACCACTCTTTCTTCAAAAACGCATAACATTATATGCTAATTATACCAACTATCAAGCAATATATAACTAGCTTCAGCACAAAAACTGCACGAGCTAGTGAAAAACTAAACATTGGATTTATTATTACATCACATGCTGCTTTACATTATTGTATACCACCCTTTTTACAGTACACTCTCCACATTACTCTGTTCACTCTGTTTACACTACACTACATTACACTGGTCACTCTGTTAAATTACATTCCTCTGCTCGCATTGCTCTGGTTTACATTGGTGTGCTAACATGGCACAATGCACTTTATCATTCCATTTGCACATTGTACATATTGCTGCTACATTTATGCAAATACATATGAAAAACTCTAAATTTATTAGCATATATATTTATCTCAAACTTGTGATGCTTCTTGTTTAGGTTTTTTATTTTAGATTAGATTTTATTTTGAGACATTTTTTAGATCTGTGTTTGTTTGTACTCATATCTACACATTTCTTTACTTTTAGTGTTTCAGAAAATTCAAGATAGTTGGAGTCCAAGCACGCAGTGTGTAGGATCCCTATTGTATCTACTCTGTTTTTTATTTCTTTTTATAATTATTTTAGTGCCTCAAAACGCATTGGGGAGCAAAACGGTAAGATGCACAGCCTTGTAATTTGGGTGATACATGGTACTCCAACCGCTACACAGGGACCAAGAATCACGCCATTGCACCAATAGGTGGCGCTATAACAAGTACTTTTGTGTTGAGCCTCAGCAAATTTGAACCGTATGTCCTATTTTCAGAATTCTTATTGCATATTATTCCTTGGGATCAGACGAATAGATTTTTTTGTTAATTTGCATAATATAGAAAACCAACTAGACCCTGTTTTTTTCACAAATCTTTTTTCACAAGTGTATTCTCGTTGGAATCCCAAGACACTGAGTGTCAATACTTATCAAAAACATGTGCAAATTTGCAAACAGCATGGCCAAAAATTGCTATGTGGAAAATCATGGTTATCCCAGGTCGAAGATTCTCAAACCTGGTACATTTGTTGAAATCCAAGGTTAGATGATATACTTCAAATTTTATCCACTTTGTCCATTGGGAGGCGCTAATGTTCAAACATGAAGGTTTCTCAAACAGAAAACATGTGAGACAGAAATAAAACAACTAAATTGCGTACACCTCTGATGGTTGTCACCTTTAAAACATTTTGGACATTTGGACATTTGGCACATTTTTCATAACTTTCTTTCTTTGCACATAAGTTGCATTATTGGAACTTTTACGAACTAGTCTTTTCTGCCCACAACTCAAGAACCATGAGGCTTACAAATGCTTTTTACTGCTCAATTCTGCCTTCTGTTCAGAAATATGTATTTGTTTGCTACTACAATAATACGTGACAAGTGTCGTGAACGCCAGCCACTGGGAGGTGTTACAACAGAACATTTGGATTCCTTCTACTTAATGAACGGCCTGTGCGGCATAAGCGCTCTAACCTGTCAGCACTGCGGTTTGAAGGACTGGGCGCAAACAGCTTGGACTCGCTCATCACCGTTCAGGGCTATATTTTACATTTCAATCTACTTATTATTTATAATGTTTGCACAGTCAAAAAGGAGCGGTTCAAGATACATTTCACTTTGTGTTGTACTTGGTGGCAGCTGGTGGCCTAGTAGTTAGGGTGTACGCCCTGCAATTAAGAAGTTGTGGATTCAATTCCCAAGACTGCTGAGCACCACTGAGGTACCCTGAGCAAGGTGCCCCACACTGCTCCCCAGGCACTGTGTTCCTGGCTGCCCGCTGCTTCACTTGGTGAATGGATTAAATGCATAGGAAGAATTCCATACTGTTCACACTGTGCTGCCTGCTGTAGTGAGTTCACGTATAACAGAAGGGTCACTTTCACTTGTACGGTAATGCATGTGACAAATTAAGAATCTTGAATGACCTTTGAGACTCTTAATATTGTGTCAGGCTAAAGTTGCCCACATGGTGGCAGCAGAGACTTGCAGGTTGACATTTGCAGTTTCTCGTGTCTGTATGGCTTCATCTCGTCTAAAAATTATAACGTGATGTATACACAATGTATTGTATTTCAGTGTATTATATATATCCATGGGGCAGCACCACTGAGATAGATTATTTTACCAAAAATCATGGAAAGATGTGAACACGCACATGCTATTTCAGAAACATTTTTCTTGTAAGGAGAACATCTGCTACTTCTCCTATACCTTTTTTTTGTAGGATTTCACCCATAGCGTAAAGGAGCACTACAGTGTCTAATAAGGGTAGATCACAACACATCATATGACTACACAATTAAGCATGTATAATCAACATTCACATAGAGTAGAAATTAACCAGAGGCAGTAAAAGCTAAATATCAAAACTTTCATAATGCTGGGTAGTTAGTATTTAATATATAGTTTGAGCCAACATGTTAATTGTTTTTGTTTATTTTCATACCTTGTAAAGTATTTTCAATTCAGGGTTTATTAATACAAATTGTTACTGAACAGGTTTGTTTTGTCTGTTTAGAATGTTAAATGTTGTAAGACAAAGGTTCCAAATCTTCGGGGGGTTGTTGCTCTGCACATTTTTTGTTTTCCATGCAACCAACACACTTGATCCAACTAATCAACAGGCCCTGTCGGCAATTAGGTGTATCAGAGCATGAAAAACACTAAAATATAAAGAGCATAGGAGCTCTCCAGGATCAAGGTTGGGAATCACCTGAGGACAAAACTGATTTCAGACAAACCTAAAAAGTGTGGTGCAAAAAATGGCTAGAACATTATGTATTTATTTTATTGATGATACATAAGATTTCAAATAAATGTTGCAGCGTGGATTTCCTCCAGGGTCTCCATGTTTCTCACACAGTTCAAATATGTGAACTGGGGATTCTAAATTGACCATAGTTGTGAGTGTGTAAGCGAAAGGGTGTGTGTGTAAGGATTGAGTGGTTACAGAAAATGAATGAATAAATAAATGTTGTTCACTTTTGACAGCCAACCCTTCAGTGAGTTGCATACAAAACATGAACCGATTACTACTAACATATCTTATGTTAAGACTGGACTGTATAATTAAAAAGTGTATTTGTCATAAGAGAGCAACATTACATTATATTTGAAACTGAGATTAAATGAATCAATTATGTAGTTTAGATTTATTTAGAAGCAATTCAAATACTGTGCCCCTAAATTCCCTGAGTCAAGCATCACATGACAACCATTTCCATCATGCTAAAGATATGACATTTGATATGTTAATGTTCTACCTCTCTTTTGCCCTGTAAGGTGTTCATGTTCCAGTCATAAATAAATTCTGAATTTTAGCTATGCAGTATTAAAAATACAAATCAATCACCTAAATTCCCGATGCTTTCCTTCAAAGTGTAAAGTGTCCGTTTGTCATACTTGAACACACCACAATACACAATGTTAACCGCATAAAATTCTTCTCTGCATTTAACCCATTCACCAAGTAAAGGAAGCGCACAGCCTGGAACACAGCTTCTGGAGAACAGTGTGTGGGTGCTAGTTTGTTCAACGGTACCTGAGTGTTTCCACTAGCACGGCTTCAAAACCACAATCACAGGGGCAAATCCCGAAAAACTAGGGAATCAGCTGTTTCAGTGTTTGTTTCAGTGTCAGTATTTAAAGACGTCTCCTCATCATACAGGCTGTGACAACCAGTCCTTTCCCCGACACATATCCCCTTACCATGCCCTCACAAGTAACCCAAAACTGGTTGTAATTCTGATACAACAACAACAACAACAAAAACAACAACAACAATAATAATAATAATAATAATAATAATAATAATAATAATAATAATAATAATAATAATAATAATAATAATAACAAACTGGAAAGTACAAACAAAACCGACAGAAAAGCAGAGGACACGTGGATACAACAAAGCAGTCAATTTATCAAATCAGATGTGTAGCACTCAGAAAACAAGTGAGGTTTGAGTAAATATTTAAATTCTGAGATATTGTTAACAGAACGGAGTGAGCGTGGTAGAGAGTTTAGGCGCAATAACATATAAGATACTGATCCCTCAAGCATGCTTGTACCGAAATCTTAGGTAACTCAGTCCGTTTATGCAATGCACTCAAAAATCACTAGAGTGCAGCAGTGGGCAGCAGTGGACTAGAGAAGAGTCACTGCCCTTCAGAGGTGTGTGCACTCAAAAGCCCTCTTGAGTATTTCCGCGCTTTAGTTCACTGCATTGGAGCAGTGCTCAGTTCAAAACTCAGACTCACTTAGGGGAGGCTGTTTTGCTAAAACGTTCACATCTCAGGTAATCATTAAACCCTTCGGGTTCACTGAGTAAATGAGAGCAGAGCCGTGACCTAACTTTCCCTGGTAACCCACATTAAAACATATCAAGTGCAGCAACTGGCATCTCCTCGCATTCTGCAGCTAATGATGTAGAACCGCCATCTAAAAGTAGGCAGGATGTGAAGACCTCTCAACATACTGTATTTGTAGTGTTATTGAGTCTAGAGTTGCAAGATCTCCCACTTCTGTTTTGCCCAGATGGGCTTCAAAATAGCATAGCGTGTCTTGTGGTGCACGTGTGTGTGTCAGTTTGTATGTGTGTGACGTAGTGCAGCACTCTCTCTCCTTTAAAAATCTCTGCATCTCTTCATTTCCTCGCGCCTCCTTTTGCTTGAAGGTTAAATCTTTCACCCACCCTCCCATCATCCCATCTCTTTCTCTCTCTCTCTCTCACTCTCTCCCTCATTTTCTCCCTATCTCTCTTTCTCTCTCTCTCAGCATGGTAGTTTTTAATTTTGTGTTTGTGCAGATGGTTGGTTGCTCCATTAGTATTCATTACAGATTCCATGAGCTCTTAATTACGGAACGAGAGAGAAAAGTGGCAGACAGAAACGCTGGGTGAGACTTGTTCTCTCTCTCTCTCTCTCTCTCTCTCTCTCTCGCTCCCTCTCTCTCTGTTTTATGTGCAACAGAGAGCGAGACTTTCTGAATGCCTGTATGTGAGTGGAGCACGTACCTGTACACTCAGTGGTGCATGGGGGACGTTCTGAGCTCCAAAAGACAGATATCATCTAGTGACGTAATGCAGGTGCTGAGATTTTTACACCCCCTCCCTCATCCTCTTCCTTTAGCTGCCATGGTTTTCCACTGCACGGGCATACGGTGATGAAACGGGAAGAATATTAGGAATGTCTCACCTATTCAGAGTAACTGTACAGTCCAGTGGCATCGACCAACTCCCGAGCAAAACATGTAAACGCAAACAAAAGCCAGCAGGATTCACGCGTCAGGGTTCAGTTATAAGTATAACTGTGTAACTGTATTAATATATTAATATATAATATTTGTGTATATAATATAATATTAATAATATAATATTAATAAAATACATTTATATACACAAACATATATATGTATATATATACATATATTTTGCTAGTGCTTTATATATATATAGTGTTTTCTATATATGTATACACACAGAGAATACGGTCACAAATGTAATAAAAAATATTAAATTAATAAATGAATAAAAGCAAACTAAGAAATCTGAATTCTAGCAATGATTTGGCTTCTGATGTGAGCTTGGCTATGTCGTATATTTAGTGAACGAAAGCTTTACATTAAAAAAAAGTTTTTTAACACTAAACAGTACATTTAAAATAAACATTCGTTGCGGACTGTATTCATGTGCATGAGGGCAAATTAAAACGTATAATAAAAACCGCTCATCACTATTTCGACAAAGAAAACGAAGTTGCAGGGAAGCAGTAATATCATCATTATAATCTTCATTTTCTGACCTATTTCAAAGTTAATTAATCGAAAGACCTGAGAATCTCTTGTTGGTTCGCACGGGGCTGTGTCTGGGTTCACGGGCTCTTTGCTTTCTAAATGGTCGCTCAACATGCTGTTGTGCAGACTAATGCTCGGCTGTAATGATTTTCTAATGCGCAGGGAAGGTAACGAGCCTATCAGGAGGCTAATCATTACCTTTAAACGCAGGAGATGAAACGCGCGCTGGAAGGGCCCTGGGGACAAAGCGAGGCGGCCTGGAAATTAATAGCCGAGCACAAGTTCATGAACTCTCCGCTTAATTGACTAATGTGTGCGTTTCGGGCTTTCTATGTTAAACCACTGAAACCGCCCATATTCAATTATTGACCATGTGAGACGGCCGAGCTCCTCTCTGCAGCCTGTAGCTGAGACGGCTGAGCGCTCAGAACAGATCTTTATCCGCGTCCAGCTGTGGAAAACCCCATGGTTAATACGTTACTGCTGCTCAAGGCTCTACAGCAAAAGATACACGTGAAAAATAGAGCACGTCGAAATCTTTACAAATCCCGTCCACTCCCTCCAGTCCCGAGAATACACTGCATATACAAAGTACATCCATAAGCACTCTATAAAATACAATAATATCTATTCTATAAAGTACAACCAACTCGATAAAGCACAATATTATTTTATTTTTTTCAGAAGTTGATATCATAACAATCGTAATCGTCCCCCTGAAAAGCCTGCAACTACGATTTACATAAAGCTGCTTCAAAACGTTTTGTAGACATATGCTGTGGAATATTGTAATATTTTATATTTTTAAATATTGTCCAGTTTCCGCTGTTAACCAATAATTTCTGTTTAAGACTCGCTCCTCAAAAGTAGCATCTCTTTCTCCACCCTGTTGACGTCCAATTCATCACTTCGCTGGTCTGGTGAGGAGCAGGGCTCGGATTAATAAAAAAAATTACAACAGGCTCACTGACGGAAAAAATGGAAAAATCTCTTTACAGGGGGAGTCCTGTATAGAGTTATAGGCCTCAAAGCAGACTGAACCAGTTAGACGTTACTACTGACTGAATTAAACTGAAGTAAGTAAATTAAATAAAAACGAATCACAATTAATAGGTGAACACATATTTGAAGAATGAAAACTGTGGATATAAAAATAATTAAATAATTGCTTTCATTTTGCATCATGAAAGCTAGGTCTGTTAGACCTGAGATCTTAGTGGATATCCAAACCAGTGTTTGGTTGGTTTTCTGCGCTCTGTTGAAATCAGTAAATATATATATTTAAAACAATTCTTCTTTAGTGGGACTGACCTGTTGGAGGAAGCTCGTGAATGATCTCACTAAGTTCATTATCAGGCCCAAAGTGAACGGTGTATCCGCCCACCAATCAGCTCTGCTTGCTCGAGCGGCGTCTGTCCAATCGGTGCGGGGCAAACGCGACCCCTGCGCGTCACCCTTCCAATCCAAACATCTATCCGCCGCGCGCAGCTTGCAATCCTCACTCTCGTACTCCTCACTCCCGCACGCGCTCCCGGATTTATGGCCCGCGCGTCGCGCTCAAACTGAACCTCTCCAAGTCCGTCGGACATTTCGCCTAGCGAAGTTTCTGATGACCGCGTGCGCGTAAGCGAGGGCCTCTAGCTGGCGCGAGGTCAACGCACAGGTCTCGGAGAGGTCGGGAAGGCCCCGCGCGATGTTCTCGGCCGCAGGCAAGCGCTGCTTTACCATCGAGTCTCTGGTGGCGAAGGAGAGCCCGCTGTCCGGGGAAGAGACCGTGCGCCCCGCCGCGCTCCCTTACACGCCCCCCACAGACTCTTTCCTGGGGGGCTACCAGAGCCCCGCGGGCCGTGCGCTCTACTCCAGTCCCGAGCTCGTGTTCCCGGATGCGATGAGCCACGCGCCCCTCAGCGCGCACCCGCACCAGCTCGGTGGCGCGCACCTCCAGCACCCACACTTCTTCAGCGCGCAGCACAGAGAACCCATCAACTTCTACCCCTGGGTCTTACGGAACCGGTTCTTCGGACACCGGTTTCAAGGTAAACATTGAATAAATTAGTGAATTATCTGACTATCTATCTGTCTAGTTTTCTATCTATCTATCTATCTATCTATCTATCTATCTATCTATCTATCTATCTATCTATCTATCTATCTATCTATC
>JBBPDH010000144.1:11264882-11279631 GCA_037974565.1 Clupeocharax schoutedeni
TTTTGATATGTAGATGCGCTTGTGTGAACAGGTGCGTCTTTGTGTGTGTGTGTGTGTGTGTGTGTGTGTTAGAGAGAGAGAGAGAGAGAGAGAGAGAGCGAGAGAGAGAGAGAGAGAGAGAGAGAGAGCCTGAAGCATTTTTAATTTGCAGGCCTTGTGTTGTGAGTTATCAGTGTTCAGTGCTGCAGTGTTATGGGGCTGAGTTAATTGGCTGAGTAAATAGCTATTCACCTCTGAGGGGTTTAGACCCAGACCAATTAACCATACACACACACACACACACACACATACACACACACACACACACACACACACTCCCACACACAAACCAGACAAACACACAGCTCACAAACATGAAAACACATCATACAGAAGTTGAAGTGGCAGGGTAAGGGACTTTTGGAAGCTAGAACAATGTAAATACACAAACAGTGCAGATAAATTAATCAACTGTATATTTCTGGATGCGTGGAGGATTTCCTTCAAATATTAACAGTACTCCAAACCACAGCTAAACCATCCTAAAATCACAAACTGAATAGAGAATTAAAATAATACTAAGTCAAATTTCAAACACTTTGTCTCTGTCGTGTTCAATTAGCTCAGTTTAATAACCTTTTATACCTAAACACTGGGAAAAGACAACAACAACAATGACATGGCGGCCTGGAGACAGGAAGCCCTATGCTGACACAGAGAGAGCACTTTAGGCCTAATTAACCAATTAGAGTGCAGCAACCAAGAGCTAACGAGGCTCTGTTACCCAAGCCAAAAGGTAAGGGGGGACAGGCGGATTTAATTAAATGGGTGGGGTGAGGGGACAAAAACAATTTAATTACAGCCAAGTACCCCCACGGCATCCTGGGACCGTCTCCCTGAGCCCCTTTGGCCTTGTTAGATCCACAGAACGCTAATGGAACCGAGAGATAGCGTTCCAGCGATTGCCCTCTGACACCAGTCAAAATAGAACATATCAGTAAACAAAAATAAACAAACACTCAATGTATTGTGGTTAAAAGATGGTGCACACAAGCACTCATTTGGAGGCCAAGTGTCATTACAATTACAACACAGGGCAATGAATGCTCAGATAGAGGGATCAGGCATGACATATAACTGACATGGTCTTAATGAATTAATGAATGTTTTACCTTGCTGATTTACTCACTTAATTGCATACTTTATACATTTTAATCATTATGCACTAACAAGGCCTAGAAGACAGGGAGAAAGATGACTTTGCTGTCATTAAAAAACACAATTTATTAAATAAAAGACTGTTGTAATAGCTAAACACAGTGAATGTTATAAACATACCATTATTTCCCTAGTTCTCACAATCTATATGTGGCAATCTGCAAAAACAGCCCATTCAGATTTTTTTGGTCACAAAAACCCATCACATAATTTATATCTTTCTATTCAGCCTTTGTCAAGTCTGGATAAGGCACTATTGAGGTTTGCCAAAGAAAACAGATGCCACCAACATCCACTAATCAGAGACAACATAAAAACCACAGAAAGTAAATAACTATGATCATCTTGTTCCAATGGTAGCTGTCAAAGGGTAGGATATATGGGGCAGTCTGTTTTTAAAGCTGATGTGCTGGAAGCAGGTCTTGTAGGTTACTCCCAGTATAAAATACCGGAAGTACCCACCCCTGTCAAAAAGTGCCAACATCAGGCCCATGAGCAGAACTGTATATTGCAGCAATTGAAGAAGGTGGTCTTGGTCTGATGAATCATCTTTTTTTTAAACATCATATGGACATCCAAATGTCTGTGTGTCAGACACAAGGATGCACTATGTAAAGCAGAGGCAGTGTGATGCTCTGGATAATGTTCTGCAGGGAAACCTTGGCTCCTGGTATTCATGTGGATGTTACTTTGACCAACTATGTACATATTAGGAGATCAAGCACACATCTTCAAGGCAAAGGTACTTCCTAAATGCAGTTGCCTATTTCAGCAGTATAATGCACTGAAATCTGTTCAGGAATTATTTGAGCAACAGGACAAATTGTTCAAGGCCTTGATTTCTCAGGCCTCAATCCAACTGTCTGTGTCACGCACTGGACAAGCCAGACTGACCTATGGAGGCCCCACATTACAGAATCTGCAGTTAAACAAATATCATAACACCTTCAGAGGTTTTAAACAGTCTGTGCAATGATGGGTCAGAGTAGTTTTTGCACCTGAACAATATTAGGCAGGTAAGCCAGTGTATGTCAGTCTTACAGCCCAATGAACAAAAACAGCCTATTCAGTTCAATGAGATACAGAAATGTATGAAAATGGTCATGTACAAGTAAATTCTAAATGATTTTGGCAAACAAACCAATACACATAAAGGACATCAGGACACTAATTCAGCATGCGCTCTGGATTTCTCTCTCTCACACACACACACACACACACACACACACACACACACACACACACACATAGTACATACCAACAGCTGGGAAAGGGATGAATCTTTGTACCAGTAGTCGTGTGGCCGGGCTGAAACGTTCAGCTCTCTGAATCAGAACATTTAGCCCCACCTATACAGTACACACATGTGTAAACACACATGGACACACAAAGAATAAAAATTAAGCTCATAAACGCAAAACTAATCAAACCACCTGTCAAGTTTCCAGAAACTAGGCTGTAACTACGACCCTATCCCTAAAAATAACTATGAAAATGAAACACACTACGCTTCTGTATATAGCATACTGTATTTTATATCGCATTTGTTTACAGAGTTATCTTTCCATTTATGTAGACTTTATATAAGCAATTTCCTTGTGATCAACACAGATTTCTGATTCTGAATCTAACATATTACTAAATCTTAAACAGAATCATAATCAAAAAAATCTTAACCAGCTTCTTCCTTGACAAGCATTAACAACAGACTAAACAAACGTCTACAATGCATTTATACAGCAAATTCCTACTAGGACAGTTAATACATCACTGGTAAGCTTGGGTGATGGAACTGCTAAAAAAAAACCCTTAAGTTTTATTTGAAACTGAGCATAGACTAAGACGGAGAAACAAGAACAGTAACATGAGGGCAGAACAAGCCATTTGGAATACATGTCCATACACAGCTATAAATAACCATTAATAAATTAAACCTGTCATGCCTGACTCATAATCACAAAACATCTGTTTACAACATCGCAGCACTTCAAATTATCCTGCTGAACAGCTAGTGGATGGAAGAGATGGGGAAATCTAGACTGAATTCAGTTCGTAATAGGCTCAAAGTCATTGAGCTTCATAAACATAGTGAAAATGTTCTCTAATCTCCAAATGTGAACTTTAGATGCACTCCTGAGGAGAAAACTCTAGTACTGAATTAATACATTTGTTTTGCTGTGCACCATGAGGACCATGAGTCCCCTAAGGAACCACAAGGCTTGGTGACAGGTCATGACAGGCTGTGTGAAGTTGTTTCTTGCCTTGCTTTGGGAGTCTCTGGTCATTTCCAACAGCTCCTGTTACAGGCCTGTCTAACTGCCATCTAACAGATCTCTCCCTGCTCTCCCGCGCCCCTCCCCAGCAGGGGGCTTCAGCAAGATTTGAGTTTTAATTAGTGACCCCTCCCTCCACTTCCCACAGGCATGGGGCCATTTGTAGCTGCCGTCACCGTGGTTATGGTTGTCATGCCCCAGGGCATCAAACCGCCGCCCAGCAGGGCAGCTAATTGGCTCTAGAGTACACAGGGGGGCGTGGCCATATGGACACATGTGTTGAGCTTTGTGCACTAGAGAATAGCGACTGGTGCAGGAGGAATCGCGCTACATCAGTTTGCCTGACAAATTTATTCTTGACATCAACAATGGAATATAATCATCACACCATGTACGGCATGCTTGAGCAATAGAGCCTCCTGCCATGTGTGTGCATGCTTTTGTAAACTCACTGCAATGGTAACTGCACTGCTGACAGCACCTATGTATCCTTTGAAGAACTGTGTGAACGGTGTGGGCTACAAACAAACAAGAACCAATTCGTTTAAATTAAAATTAAAATATTTACAGAAATATTGTGAGAATAGCACAGGCAAAATAGCAAGACAGAACTTCAATAATGGCTATTTGACTAAACTAATAATTAGTTGTAGAGATTGAAGAGGATTCCTTTTTATTACATTTAAGAGGATTATTATGTACTCATAACTTTTGGTCAGATTTACCAAACTGGACTCAAATTAAACTGCAATTGGGCCTAATGGAATACATATGACCCCCAAAAGTGCTCATCAATCTGAACTAATAGCTCCTGTTGCCATGCACTTCTCTGCTACCCCCTCGAGGGTACTGTGACCCTAATACTGCACCTTGGAAGCGTTGCGATTGCAGTAGTTAACACAGGCATTATGGCTCTGGTTCAGCCACTACACAACACAAACAAGAGATTGAATAAAATAAAATACAGTTGAATAACCAACATTTTCATCATGTGAATTAGTGGCCAAGGAAAAGAGATATACCTGCCAGAAAATGGTGGAGACCAGGGTCTGATTGGGAAGTAAAAGGCCTACGACCTATCGGAAAAGGATTTTACAAGAAACAAGCATTGAAAGAGTATTTAGGGAACTAAAAGTTGTCTCAAACAAGCCTTTTGGGTACAGAAAATTCATTTTAAAATTCTGCTTAATTAAATAATTGAGATGTAAACAAAGTAATTCAGAGTTGCCCGGCATGAGATCAAGTAGATTTGAACTGTAGAGAAATTAAACGACTTCTGGTCAAGATTCTGGACCAGGCAGAAGGGTGAATTAATCACAAAGTCAGGCATGTTTTGTTATCTGAAGAGACCACTAACCCTACAAATATGTGTAGTTCATATTTGTAATGACAATAGTAATGCCAATGGCAATACCACTGAAAATGATCAAATAATTCAATTTTTTTTGCCCAACAGTGCTGATTTGCCAAACCATTTCTAAAGGTGAGCAAGATTTTAAAATATTTGAGGTCAAATTATCATAAAACAAGGCACAGGCAATCGTTTGTCTATTTCCTGCCAATTTTCTATGTCTTGTCTATTTCCTGTGAAGAATCTTTTAGAAGCATTGCAGAGGAGTTGTTTCCATCATCACAACTGTGAACGATTCAGAGTCGGTACATTTATCCAGAACATTTCCCATCAAAACACATGACTTTGTTTACATCTTAACATCTTGCTTATGAAAGAATTTTAGAAAAATATGGTGGAATTCCTCTTTGAGCAATTTTTGGCCATGTTAAAAATCATAAATAGAGAACAGCAACTGGACTTGGGCACAAGTCTGCTCTTTTATGTTGGACACCATGCAGCTTACCACTGGGGTACCAAAGGGAATGTAACCTAAAAAGACAGTGAAAAATATTTAACAGGAAATAATGAAAAAGCACAATGCAGCAGAATGCAAGAGTGTGAGAAAACCTTTACTTTGAGAGGGAAAGTGAAGAATGTAAAGTGATGTGGATTACCTTGCTATATCAGTCACTATGCGGTTTAATTATCCTATGGATAGTCTCTCACATATTATCATCACTGACCTTTCACATGGTAATAATTCTCTTATTAACCTTAAAACCCTCTATCGTTCATTCCAGTGGAGGCCATCACCCACTCTTCCTCTCTCCTCTCTCTATTCCCTGTCTTTAAATAGCTATGCTAACACCAGACTAAAATACTCCCATTTCTGAGAGGCCCAACAGCAGTTGCAGACAGCAGGGGGCAGAGGCCTTAATCAGAGCCCAGCTGAGTGTGACCTTTCCCAATCACTCAGCTTGTGCAGACCCCCTGCCATGCTGCCCACGTCTCCAAGGCTGGTAACAAGGAGCAAACAGCCATGACATACACACACAGGCCCTCCAGAGGCATGCTCGCACTCTCACCTGACATGCGAAAGGGCATGGGGATCTTTTCTCCAGTGTCTGGATGGAGGATGGCCTGAAGGTGTAATGACCCACCAGACCCACCGAGGGTGACAGAAGTTAGGGAGAAGAGAAGGGTGTAAGAAGAGGAGGAAAAACAACAAGATTACCTGTGATTCTACCCACTTAGTGCTGTACCCCTGCAGTGTGTGTGTGCCTACATGTCTATTTGTTACCATTATATAGACAAGAACCTGTCATTTCAAATTAAAATCAGAAATACTTAACTGGCCATCTCTAAACTAGCTGATGTACACAGAATATGTGTAACAAAAACTGACAAACTGCAATTTTCTTTTTAAAAAAATCATGCATTCTTAAATAAAATATATTTTACAAACAAGCTTAACAGCTAAAGAGCTCAGTCAGGCTGGTTAATCTGTAGGTTAGAGTTGCAGTTTATCTTACTCAACTTTTTAATAGAAATATAAGTGAAAAAGGAAGTTTTGTTTTAGCTTGTTTCTGTTATTGCCGTAAGTACTGCAAAGACTGTACTTACGACAATAATAAAATGTGCAAATATTTGTGCACATTTTTATTCATTTATTATTCATTTTACAGTTAAAACATTGTTACATCTGACTTTTTCACACAATATGTCATCTTTAAACTCATATGGCCCATTATGAATGATGCTAACATAATGAAAAACATCAGGCAAATGTAAAAGCTGTTACAGATTTGTGGTATCAAACATTTTTTTTTTTTGTTTGTTTTTTGTTTTTTTGTTTAAATTTAGGAATCACTGAAGAATGTCTAATAACATTTCAGACTCACCTGTTTGATCTTCTGGGCCTCCCAAAGCTAGAGAGACCAAGGATAGGGTGAAAAAGTGATATTTAGACTCATTTAATCCATTGCCAACATAACAAAGTTGAACATAATGTTGTGCACAATGAAGCACAAGTCAGGTTCATCACTACGTCAGTGCTGAATGTGTAAGTTTGATGACTTACAAACAAATGAACAGTTTCTAATTCATTCGGTAGTTTCATTTTCATGATGTGAGACAGAGTTAAATAAAAGCTATTAATTGATTTGCATGTCTTTGAGTAAAATAATATTTCATCCCCTACAGCCCAGCCAGACGTTTGGCTCCCACAGGCCCATGATGCACACAGATTTCCATCAATCTATCGCTTACAGATACTCCTGATCTGAACTCGTTATGTGTATAAAGCACACCTGTCCACAGAATCAGTTTTTTCCATTCCAACATCTCCCCCACCATGGGCAAAACTAAAGAGCTGCCAAAGGACGTCCGGGAATGGGTTACAAGACCATCAGCAAGAAGCTTGTTGAGAAGGTGACAACTGCTGGTGTGATTATTCAGAAATGGAAGGAATATAAAATGGCCCACAGTCTGGAGCTCCATGCAGTACAGGCCCAGGACTAGACAGGAGGAGCTTTTTAACAATCTGAAAGCAGTTGGGACCACAGTCACTAAGAACACCATTAGTAACTCTCTACATCATAACGGACTGAAATCTTGCAGTGCCTTTAAGGTCCCATTGCTCAAGAAGGCAGATGAGACCAAAATCAAGCTCTTTGGCATCAACTCAACCGGCCATGTTAGCATGAAGAGAAATGCTGAGTATGAGCCAAAGAACACCATCCCTCACCGTTCTCATGATCGTCCTCATCCTATGAGGTAAGATTCTGCATGGAGCTCCAGACTGAGGGCAACTGACAGTCGTTTTATATTTCTACCATTTCCAAAGAATTGCACCAACAGTTTCACCAAACTTCTACCTCATGGTCCTGTAACCCATTCCAGCCTCATGCTGGTCTACATTCTTGTCCTTGACATCCTTTGACAGGTCTTTGGTCTTGCACATGGTGGTGGAGAGGTTTGAATGGAAGAAACTGATTCTGTTGGAAGTTGTGCATAAGGAGTTCAGATCAGGAGTATCTATAGTTGATAGACTGATTGTAATCTGTGTGCAACATGGTCTGTGGGAGCCAGACGTCTGGCTGGGTTGTAGGGGATGAAATATGTATTTCATTCAGTAAAATGCAAAACAATTCATAACTTTTATGTAACATGTTTTTTCTTGATATTTGGTTGATATTCTGTCTCTGGAAAAAGGAAATTACCTCAGAAATTAGAGACTGTTCTTTTTTGTAAGTCAGCAAACTTACAATTTAGAATAAAAATTCAGCAGGGGGTCAAATAATTATTTCTCCCACTGTAACACATACTGACTACACAGCCTCATTAGTGACCTAAAGTGCTTGGTGAAATATGCTTTCAGCTCCTCCCTGGTGATCTTCTCGGCTAATCAAAGTAAATTTAACACGATCTAGTCCAGCATCGAAAAGATTCCCTAAAGGAAGAGCTTATCGGAAAGTCTATGCTTTATGTGCTATAAAAATGTGCTGTTCTACGCAACCTTACCTGAGCATTAGTCACACCTGCAGGTAAGGTGCCATCTTTGAAGGACTCCAAGAGTTTTACGGACTCTCGAAGACGACTCTAGGAAAAAAACATATTCACAACATTTACAGACAGGTGAAAATCGAGCCTTGATATGTAGAAGGTTTATTTTACATTCTTTTGGAATCTTTTTGAACCAAATGCTATGGGATCATACATTTCTGTGACTAAGAACCAGCGACCACTAACTATTTAGTCTGAGACATCAAGCCACTTTTTTTCAATGAGTCTCTCTTTACCCTGTAGCCTGACAAGCTCATGTTTTCATTCTATACCAGGAATGTTAAAGAGGGGCTCACATACCTCTGACACAAAGAGCGTGCGAGGGTCAATCACTGCCAGGAAATGTCTTAATCTACCATAAAACGTCCCCTGAAACACAGAGAGTAAACAATCCTGCAGATAATTAATTATCTCTAGTAATGTGAATAGCAAAGTTTTTTTTATTACCTGGTTTATCTTTAGACATAACAGATTGGCTAAATGAAAGCTAGGAAGTTGTCTCAGGGGGAAAAAGCTTTTATCTGGTTAATTAGAATTAATTAAAACGAATCATATATTCCATTTTTTTCTTCCAGGTCCCAAAAACTTTCTCCAGACGCTAAGCGCCAGCTGCTGTAGTGCATGACATGACATAAGGGCTCACCAGTTGTTTTTGTGCACCAGGTGTGGCTGCCTCATTACAGGCGAGCACCAACTGTCTTGCTCGTTCATAAACCGTGAAACTTTTCAGACGCAATTAAACTTTTAGAGAGTGTGTGTGTGTGTGTGTGTGTGTGTGTGTGTGTGTGTCTAGTGGCAACCTCTGTCATTCGCACCGTTTCTGCTGCATGATATTGGGAACAGACGGCAGTGTGCAGATGTTCATGTCTGACGTTAGCGGTGCAATTACACCAGATCTGTGGATCACACTGTCAGAAAATTATCCTTCTTTTACCTATGAGGACCAAACCATTACTTCACATCGGATCACTAAACAGGTCGCCAGAACCACTTTCCGATGTCTCCTTTCCCCAGGCTAATTTCCTCATTTAGCCACAGACAATATTTTTGCGACGTTACTGTTTTATTTGGCACATTAAAACCAGTAGCATTATCACACCAACAGGGGTCTCTGTTAGAACGAGTTCTCCGAACAACACGCCATGCTTTGGTCAGTGATACTGAGAGAAAATCGATATTTTTTATTATCCCTTTTAGCAGCGCGCACCAATTTGGCAACCCGGTTGCAACTTGCAGAGCAGGGGTGTAGAAACGCTCAGGTGTGTGAGTTTACCTGGTCAAAACGAGATTCTCCAAGTTTAAACACGGGGTACTCAGTAGATTCTGCCATGCTGGAGCAAGACGAACCCATGCACACTTGCAATGTTTGATCTTGTAATGTAATACACTGGAGTTTGCCTCTCTGCCACATGAGCCTCAAAATAGACAGTGAGCACGCCCACCTTGGAAGTGATCGGCTCTTTGTTGCATTGTGGGTAGTGTTGTTTTTCACTGCTGCATACATTTATACTATACTATATTATTGGAAGGCTTTCCACGAGATTTTGGGGTGTTTCTGTGGGAATTAGTACCCATTCATTATGCTGCGGAACATTTATGAGCTCTGGAGCTAATGTTGCTCACAATCTCTGTTCCAGTTCATCCCAAACGTGCTGGATGAGGTTGAGGTCAGGGCTCTGTGCCGGCCAATTAATTTCTTCCACACAGAATTCAACGTGTTTTTATTCCCATCTCGGTGCGCTCGCTTGTGAACACAATGCAATCTCTGCCTGGACAAAATTTTAAGCATGCTGTTGTGCAAAATGTCTTGGTATTCTGAAGCATGAAGATTGTCCTTCACTGGAAAACAGGTGTCCCAGTACTTTTGTCCATATCGTGTATGCTGTAATTGTATTATTAAATTGCTCTAATTTGCATCCTATTCTAAATGAACACAAAACACTGATACAGAAATACTTCAACTATATCCATGAAAATCTATGTTGTTTAATTACAATTATTAGTTCAATAGTTTGCGAATTAGTCTTTAAAAGGCATTTGTGGTCTGTTGAGCCAAACTGACCTATTGACAGCAATGGTTGGCTAATCATATAGCTGAGAAATATTTCACAATAGGTTTTACGATATGGGCACTGTCAGCATGGGCATATTAATATCCATTAAAATTACTCAAATGGTCATTTGAACCACTGTCTACTCAACTAACATTATGGCTATAAGAGGGTTTGAGGATCAGCTATGTTTGGTGATCAAATCTTGGTCAGATGTTTGCACATGTTTCACAAGGTTCTGACAGTCAGCCCTACCTATATGTGATGGTGATAAACATTTAAAAATCTGTAGTGCAACTGCCAGAGATGCTTCAAAGATGCTTTTGCTCTGCTTCAGTTTATTGTGTGAATTGCAGGCCTTCCAAGCTGGTCTTATATTCTGGAAAAAAAACACAGTCAAAATGACATCCCAAAGTGAAAAGAGTTTATTGACACAGATGCAAAAGGACAGATCAGAGAGCTGAACATAAAGAGTCTCTGACTGCACATCTTTCAATAGTCTGTAATCAAACAAGCAAACATTTGCCCCCTGCAGACAGTCATAGAACTACAACCTGTACGTCCCAAAGAGAGCACCTCAGAGAAACACCGGAGAGGAGGATTCAGTAAAATAAAACAAAACAGTTCCAGATTCCTGCAGAGTGGTCAGTTCTTAAATGCGTCATGACCTGTAAGGTTCACCTAGAGCTGCCCTCTCCACCAATTCCTCCACAAATTAAAAAAAAAATCAAATCAGATTTATGAAATGTAGGCCAAGTAAATGACTAAAACAATGCAATGTGCACCATTTTATTCAGAATAAAACATTTGCAGCTCCAATGGAAATTTATCTTGTACTCCATAAATGAGCATCTATGATCTGCAGAAACCAACGTGTACGAACGGTAAACTATGTTTGCATTTTCAAATAAATCACCAGAGGTTCTACAGAAATGCAGCTTTGATTATTTTATTAAACCTACAATTAAAAGCACACCGTTTCTACATTCATTCCCACTGACACATTCCATAACATTTAGCCAAGAGCACTTGTATCTCCTAACTGGACTGCAGGCTGCACGGAAGATCCCACAGCCCTCTAGCCCTCTGCTCTATTGCTTCCTTTATTATTACTAACTTCTAAAGAGAACACCTGATGAACACAGTCATAGTGCGTGAGAACAGTATGTTGGAAAAAATAATAGTTATAGAAATCCCAAAGAAAAACCTAAATCAAAACCTTTAACAGCTAAAGAATATAAACATGCCATTTTCTAAACAGAAAAGTGAACAGATTTTTTTTAAAGAACAGATAGCATAGAATTCCAAACATTAAACTTAAACATATTTATAAAAATGCAAGAAAGCCCGAAAATATATATTTTTAAGACATTAATGTAAAGCATAATTTAGAAAGAACTGTAAACTTCAATCTCTGATAACACAACCGTTCCATACGAGTCCAGTTGAATGACTCAGTACGAGCCCCATCATTCAATTCACGCGTGAGCAGTCTATGAGACAGAGATCTGAACAGAATGGGAGGCGGGACATGAAAGTTGTGAAGTGCTTCTAATTATATCAATAGGTCTTTGATGACTCATTCTTTGATGTATTATGTTGACCTGTTTTTTTCTAGCTGGGCGGGACTATGAGAATTACAGTAGCACAGGAATACTGTAAATATCTTAGGTTTAGAGAATGAGCTAGTGCAGTGTGTATGTGCATCTACTTGTGTTCACTCAGTACATTTCCTATGCTCTTAAGGAATAACCATTTCCAGTGTGCGTGTGGTTTGAAAGTGCTGTAACATAGGCCTCTACCACACAACTACACATAGTGCTACACTGCAAAACACACTGTTAGTGGCAACATTAGAGTAACATCAAAGTAACACTGCAAGGACACCGACATGGGCCAGTGCCACAGCTGTGCATGACACTAACACTGAATTATAGCAACTTCTGGCATTTAGTACGTCTTATTTATCGTCCTTTCTCTCGAGTTTGCCCACCGCTCCACAATGAGGCAGATACATCCTATGTCTTCACCTGACTTAACCTAACAGTCTGTTGGTAATCAAGTTTAAATGCACCATCCCTTAAAGTTAGACCTCAAGGTCAGGCGCAGAGCTGAATAAAAGTTATGGTTTCAGCGACAACAGAACAGAGACATATGATAAGGCAGCGTTTGGCATTTAATCAGAGTGGCATATATGCAGTAAGGATAGTACATATCCTGTTCATTACACCTGAAAGCACTGGTAGCGATGTACGTGCGTTAGCTCAAGCAGGGAGGGGGAGGGGAGGACATTGACTGACTGACTGACACAAATGGGGAGTGGGGGGCCAGCATGTTAGTACGTGCCTTTGCTCTTATGCTCGTCAGTAAAGTGCGGAAGACACGACAGGAGGCACAAGCAGATTCAGAACCGGCCGATTCTGCTTCCTTTCCCACTTCCTTCTCTCCCTTTCTTCATCACACTTTCTCTCCAGAATCAGCCTATTCAAGCAGCATAACATTGCATGTTAAAACAGGTTAGGTCCCATTAATGTGATGGGAAAGGAAGAGCCAAAAAGAGAGGATTTGGTAATATGCAACATTTCGAGCATCAGAATCTATTCAGAAAGACATTTCCCGATCAGTGGTTTTGGTAACTAGCTGGACAGCTGCACCTCTGTGACCTCTGTCGCGATGGGAGCTAAGTCAAATTTATCCTCACACTATAGGCTTCAGGGAGGTGGGTCAACCTCCAAGCCCTGCCATAGTAGGGGTGTACCTGCCACGTATGGCTTCCATGTAGAGATCAAGGTGTATTTGGATACAATTAAGCATGCCAAATATACATAATCTCCTCTGTGCCTGTTCAGTAATGTCGATTGCTGTACTCTACATTTACATGGTAGCAGTAGCGGTGCAGGGCTGCGACATCTGCCCAGAGTTTGGGGAAGTTTCGTGGAGGGTTAGTGAAAGGTAGGCCCAGCACTGGCCAGATCACTTCATCTTGGAGCGGACCTGCAGCAGCGTAGGCGTTTGCTCCATGATGCGGACAAGCAGGGTGTCAATGTAATCCTCCAGATCTCGGATTAAGACCTTCATCTTCTTTATCTCCACCTCCCGCTTCTCTAGCAACACCCCCCGGCGCTCATACTCTTCCCTTTCCTGTCGGAGCACAGCATCTCGCTTCAGTAGTAGGGACACCAGCTCACTGTGGTTCAGATGGTAGTAGGAGCCTCCACCCTCCACCAGGAGCTGAGAGAAAGTGGAAGAATAATTACAATAAGAATCTCAAAAGTTACTTTGCATCTACCCATGGGCCAGCTGACAAATTGTGCAGTTTGTGCACAACAAATTGCACAAATATGATGAGTGTCTGATTAAATGGGAAATTAACTCTGGTAGAAGCAAGTAATAAATTGGCAGCAAGCAGGGATAAGTAGTTCCTATCCTGGAGGGCCAGGTAACAGCCCTGTTTGAACTAAAACTAATCTGCTAATTAACAAAATTAGTACATTTGTTAGATTAGGTATATTCAGCAAAAATAGATATGCTAAAGAACTGGGGCCCACCGATCAGAAATGATAGAAAAACTGGTATGAGTGAATACGACACTGCATTTTTCATTTTTCAAGGTCTAACCAACCTTTTCAAATTAAGTTCCCTTTCTAAATTCAATCCCATAGAAAACCGACTGCCAAACTGGTAGAAGTGGTAGAAGTACCTAAAAACCGACATTTCAGCTGATGAAAATGCAGATTTTTATATTATGTACTGTACTGCACAATAATATTTGCATTTTTTCTTAAAGGTTCCTTGCTATGCTATCTGAAGTTGATTGATAAACTTGTCAAACTGTTGAAGTTCAGCGAGTCCTGCAGATACAAAACAACATCTACAGTATTAAGGGCCTGAAAGCAATGACTGAAAATGAAAGAATCAGTCACTACTCAGCGCTACTACACACTAGGGCATTAACACAAAAGTCGACTAGTTGACTTCAGAGGCACAAGTCGATGCCCCCTGAGAGAAGTCTACTATTCATGTGTATTTATTCCTATCTCGGTGCGCTCGCTTGTGAACACAATGCAATCTCTGCCTCTGATTGGCTGACGCGAACATGTGTTCCTTGGTTTATCCAATTATTACAGTCCTTTCATTAAAAGGGCAGTAATGTTGGCGTGAGGGGAATCTATACGAGATCACAACAAGACGAGAGGCATGGCAGCAGAGAAAACAGAGACACATCACATGTGTGGAGATACCGGAGATACTTAGCTCTACAGGGAGTGCAGAATTATTAGGCAAGTTGTATTTTTGAGGAATAATTTTATTATTGAACAACAACCATGTTC
>JBBPDH010000144.1:11304932-11325297 GCA_037974565.1 Clupeocharax schoutedeni
GACTCAGATTTAAGCTGTTTTTCAAGTAAGAAACAGTTGTGGAATTCTTAAGCACTGTTGTACGTCGCTCTGGATAATAGCGTCAGCTCAATGCCGTAAATGTAAATGTAAATGTAAATGTTCCCCTGCTCAAGTCAACACATGTCCAGGGAGTGTCTCTGTAAGAAGCATATTGAGGTTCTGGAGTGGCCTAGCCAGTCTCCAGGTCTAAATCCACTTGAAAATCTTTGGAGGAGCGAAAACTCTGTGTTGCTCAGCACCAGCCCTGGAACCTGACAGATCTAGAGCAGATCTAGTGGAGGAGTCACCAAAATCCCTGTGGCAGTTTGTGCAAACCTGGTCAAGAACTACGGGAAATGTCTGACCTCTGTAATTGCAGGCTTCTGTACCAAATATTAACACTGATTTTCTCAGGTGTTCAAATATTTATGTGCAGCAGTGCAATACTAATAAATTCTTTTAAAGTCATACAATGTGATTTCCTGATTTTTTTACATTCTGTCTCTCACATTGGGGATAAACCTACAATGTGAATTTCAGACCCCTCCATGATTTCTAGGTGGGAGAACTTGCAAAATGGCAGGGTGTTGAAATATTTATGTTCCTCATTGTAATTTAAAGAGTCATCAGAGCAGTTCTACACAAAGCATGCATAAACTGTAATCAGACAATACAGACATATTTGCACACTGCTTGATAACGCATGCAGCAGTTTCATTTCTCTCTATCTCTCTCAATCTGTCTCTCTCTATTTTTTGTCTAACACACTTTTTGTCTCTTTTAATTTTTACCAAAAAAATTATTTATAGTGAAAGCAGCACATTTCTTCACGAGGATCAACAGAATGTCCCTATGCTGTCATTTACTCCCCAAAGAGTATACTCCCCAAAGTATATGCAAAGCGACACACACATAACTGTTGCCTGAATAGCTAGTTATAGCTTTAGGGGGATTGCTCCTTTCATGTTGTATGTGAGCAAGTACATTAGAGCCAATGCCTGCTATTGTCCTCTCTCTATCGCTCTTTATTCTCCTTTCTTACACTGCTATAAAAGACACACAGATTCAAGAAATGTGGATTAGTGAACCCTGTCTAACCCTGTCTAACAGTGCTAGAGACATCACAAGACAAGAACACATTGTTTAACAAAGAACATTTTTCACTTGGACATAGCTCTGTTCCACTTTTACACTGAAAACATATTCTTCTTATAACCTAGTTATGAAAACAGATATTTAAGGCCTGTTTTGAACTTACACAAGTAATGTGTGTTGTAATAGGCTAGACTTACACAAATGATCTGTCAAACCTTAGACATGTGATATGTGAGGATGAGTGGAGTCAAGTCATGGCTGTATAAGGCTTGTGTTGTTATTTTCACAACCTGACATTTTCAGATTCCTGTCTAGTTTCAAAGGCATATAAGCTCTCTGTGAAGAGCTATGATTTTGAGAGCTTCGACTGAGACTGCCTCAGTGAACACTCTCTCTGCGGATAAGGAATAAAGGCTCTTTTTGAGTGAAGAACCTTTGTGTGTTGCTGAATTTCCACCACAATACTGATGGAACATTACTAATATAAGACTCATAAAAAAGACCAATGCAACACAAGAGTCCTGATCAGAAAAACAGGCTTTATATTTGTCTCATTGCCTTTAAATTTATACACCTTTTCACTTTAAAATTGTGAGACCATTTTCTTAAGGGATTTTAATTAAAACCAATTCTTCTCCAGGATCAAGCACAGGAACTATAATGTAATCATGGTAATATTGGATTAAGGATGTTATAGGTTAAATACACAAATGAAATGAGTGTTACTGTACTGTGCCTGACTACATATTTTGTATAAATCACAAACAAACCAGTGCCGATGTGTGTGAATAAATTTTAATGAAGAAACAAAGACGTTCATGTACAGTAAAATGAATTGTCTCAAGTACAAAGTGAACTACTGATATAAAGTATCAGTTAAAACGATTCAATAAAATGTACACAGATGATCATTACAATCAGTTAGTACTGTCTCTTTTTCTTGTCTCAAGAATCTTATACAGGAGATAGTGCGCTGTTCCTCACGTCTGAAATAAAATGAGGCACAGACTTTGCGCCGGAGGCGCTGGGCAAAGACTTCACCCAGCAGCATGAAGAAACCAATGGCAAGGAAGACACAGATGGAGGTCAGTGTGGAGTGATCTGGTGCAGAGAGCAATTGAACACATTCCTGAGGCAGCATAGGCAGAGTGTACAAATATTGTTTATACATTTCACCAAGATGATGGTTAATGAAACCAACATAAGTGCCCTTTACCTGAAAATCAAACAAACAAATAATCAATGATAGTGGAATAGTCTGCTTTGGACATGTGAAGTTATACAAGAACTATAAAAAGCAAAGTTATCAAAAATCATTCTTTGGAGACTCCCTTAGAAAACGCTTTCAGTGGACAATTATTTCAAGTGTTTTACAACTATGTTCCCATATAACGGACTCCTTGTGGGCACCAAACCTGTGACTTTAGAGGTATCATGTGAGTGACAGTTTAGTACTTTTTCTGGAATTGTTGAAAATTCATGATGTGAAAGTTCTACACCAATTATTGCTTACCACTAAAACTACCACTAAAAGTAATTTTCAGTTCATTGATCTTCCTGGAAAACTAGTCACATGTGCACACATACAGAATGCCCTCATTCTGTATTTCCCCATATATTTATTAAAACATTTAGCTGCATCATATTCGACTGGGTGAGGTCACAATTAATTGGTTACTAATTTATTGATTACTATCTTTATTGAACACTACTTTGTTGGTTTACACCTTCATGGGCCATTTTTTTGTCCCTGTCTCCCTGTGCTGATGCATCTCAGAAGTGTTTTGCTCTCAGCTGGAACACAGCCACTAGATTTCATGAAGCTGGTAAGTATAGTTTGTGTTGTACTCACTGTCATGTTAACGTGAACAGTACCACGTATCTCTGGGATGTCTGAGGCCCATGCCAGAAGTGACTGCAGTGACTGGTAGACAAAATGGTCCAGGCCAATCATGATGCCACAAACCAAGGCATGGATAAACAGGCCCAGCAACCCCCAGAGGCTGCGCTTCTTGTAGCTCTTGGGAAGTGTGACATCACTACTCACTTTTCGCAGTGCCTCCATTAGCTGGTGTGACTGATACACATTATCATGTTTGATGTGTGTCAGGTAGCCATACACATAAGCCACTGAACTGCTGATCAATAAAACCACAAACAGTGCGGCAATTATCTTTTTGAGGACCCGGGAAATCTGGGCCATTCTGCTATGTACCTGGGCCAGCTCTGCTCGAATGCTGTCAGATGTTTGAGAGAGTTTCCTAGTCATGTCCGTCAGATCCATATTATCATCAAAACTGTATAAATACTCAGTAAATGAGGGCAGAATGCTCAGTGTATGTTTGATGTCTTTTAGAGCTTCTTTAGGCACCCAGATGGACTCCAGTATTCCATGGGTGATGTTGCCTGTGCTGCATTTCAGCATGTGGAGGCTGCAGCTCACGTTGTGGTTGATGTTGGGTATACAAGAGGTGATGGCATACAGCAGCGCAGTGGATAGGATGACCTTACGGCCCTGTTTAGTGCTCAGTGTAGGTACAGTGACTGTTATCACACAGCTGACAGGGTGCACCAAAATCAGCAGCACTGGCATCACAAATGCACACACCGCAGATACAATTCCAGCCATTGAGGGGTCATAGTCCAAACTGAACATCATCCACACAAACAGCAGGGCTGAGATGGTTGAAGAGATGAGGACACAGAGCAGGACAAGAGTGAGCATCTCACAAGCATTTGATGGACAGGGTTTGGAGTAAGCAGTCCATGCAAAGGCCATTTTATGAGCTATACGCTGTTTAGCTGACATCCTGAGAAAAGGGTGTGTTTGAAATAAATTAATGAATTACAAAAAATTAAAACAAAATGCACAAATGAAAAAGTCAGTTCATTTCATAATTATCTCATAATTATCCGTTAAAGAGCAAATAAAAATATATAAAGCAAAAAGTATAATGGGCTCTTCAGGAAAAATCATCTTGCTGAGTCAAACAAAATGTGTAGTCTATTAGCCATTTGATTACTAATACATTGTACACCTAACTGAACACTGAAGTGATTTCAAGATGACTTCAAGTGACTCTCTTTGTTGGTTCAGAAATTCTGAATGCACATCCATTCTGTCAGGACATGAATAGAAGAGAAAACAAATGCATCAAATTCTGTAGTTCTAAAAAGATCACAGAAAGATGACAAAAGGGAGTTCTATTTATTACTTATTAATTTATTTTGTGTATTTTAAAGAGATTGTGTGTATTTTAAAGAGTCTTTCATCGATGACATACAAAATCCAAATAAAAGAAAATCCTTACCTTAGGTTTTCAGTCTAGACCCAATAATGATGAAAGGTGAAAATATTCCGGTTTATGATACCAAATACTAAATGCACTGAAGAACTAATAATAGTAGTAGTGATACTTGCTTTTTATGGACAAGCAACACTTCCTCATTTGCTATCAAACACACTGAACCGCTCTATCTTTCTGTCTCATACACACATACACACACCCCAAAGAGATTAGTCATACACACATGTACAAATTATAATTCATTGGGTTTAGTACAAAAAAAAACAATTTAAGTCAAACATTTCCTAATTCTTAAATGAAGCAGTACATGTTGAAGAAGGGGGAAACTTTAATACTTATCAGTAGTGTTTTCAGAAAATGTTAAGTAACATTCCTGAGAATTATTTTGGTAAATTACTTGTTGGTTAAAATAGGTTAAAATGATTTAATCATTGATAGTGTCCAACATTACTGCTATTTTAACACGGATGAAAATGTGGTGGTGGTGATGATACTACTCCAAGAGTTTTAAAATATAAAACACGTTGCAGTTACAGGGTAAAGTATGTAATACATAATAAGTGTAATAGGAAATTGGTGCTGCAGTAAGGACTGAAATTCTTATATTAAATTCTTGAAAAAGTCTTGCTGAATAAAAATGCTCTAGGTCAGCTGAGACATGCAGAGAGCAGCGTGTCCTCACTGATTCCAGTCAGTTAACACTGACATCTACTGACCATAAGAAGGAAAAACATGGATTTCACATGTCAGTTTTCAGATAGGCTTTACCAAAAATGAAAAGGGCAATACAGGCCTTTACATATGATCAAACATTTTACATTTAACATAAAACAATACTTGGATCATTATATTTAATGGTGCAAGTATATGTATATTTCCTTACTTGTCTGCACTGATCAAGCAGCTTGTCACTTCTCGTCCTCTCAGAGCATCAAGCACTGCTCGCTTTGAACATTCTGTGCTTAAAAGGAAAAGAAGACTTGCATGAAGACTGTTGCTTCAGTCTCTTGCTATTGCTTACTAATTTCTTTTTAAACTATATTCATAAAAACTCCCTGTTTTCCTTACTTATGCATAAACTCTGACTTTTCTTTGACAGGATCTGATAAGGTATGTAAACTAGCGGTAATTTGGTCGAATAGCGGATATTTAACCCGTTTAATCCCAATTTTTTCTGAAAATTTCAGTACATGGATATTATTCTTGAGACCTTCATAAAGCATAAACACAATGCACTTTTTAATTTTATTTTGGTTAAGTTGGTGAAATTTAAATGTTTATACTTATGGTCCTTTTTGGGAAAAATTCATATAAATTGGTCAATAAAGCCTATTTGCACACTTAAAATCTTAAAATGAAAGTAGTGATGACAATGCCCACTAAGCACAGAATTATGAGATATGGTTAAGTTTTTTGCTCATAACTTTATTATTGTGCATATAACAAAAACGTTCATATTTGTTATCATACCACAATGAATACACGCAGTCTAAACAGGAGACACACCTTAACATGGTGGTCAATTTAAGTCTTTTAATTTTTTGATACATTCATTTTATTTATCTTATAGATAAATCATAACCTAACATAACTGGATAGCACTCTTACTTTTAACCCCACATCCCCAGCAACATAGCCCCACCAACAGACCCACACACTCAGCTGTAACATCAACTCACCTGTAACATAGTCTTTTTTAATTTTTTCATGTGGATAACTCCTGACACTTAATAATTAAAATGCAAAACACTTTCAATGACTGATAGTTGACTTAGACTAAACTTAAACTAAACTTTCATTGACTGGTCATTTCGTGATTGTCTTTTGTCTTTGGACTTCATCCAGCCTGAAAAAGTTGGACATATTCAATATGGAGAGCACACCACACTTTACACATCCATATACAGTGCGCTCGTCACACCGTCTGTGTCTGCAGAAACGGTTTCGTGTGTTCTCTGGCAAGTGATCTTTAGCACATATGCGCCTCTCCTAAGCAAAATATATAAACAGATTACACACCTTATCAGGTCCTGTCAAAGAAAAGTCAAACAGGTTAAAGTAAGGAAAGCTGGGAGTTTTTTATGGATATTGTTTAAAAAGAAATTAGTAAGCAATAGCAAGTGTGTTGCAAAGTGCTCCTTAAAGACAACAAGGAACGCTGCTTCTATGTGTGTGTATGTGTGTGTGTGTGTGTGTGTCTGTGTGTGTGTGTGTGTGTGTGTGTGATGCTTGTAAGCATTTGTTATAATGTGTTTGTTTATTATTATTTTTTATGCACAGAATTTCTGGAGTTCCTTAGAATAAGAAAGTCCTTTTTAGTTTTGTTTTATTATAATAGTCATCTAAGATCTAAGGGTGTCATGTAGTCTCACTCTTTTATGCATACTTTTATACCAATTTAGATGTTTTTTCTTATTTAGGCTTGTTTGTTTTTGAATTATTGCTTTCTTCATCGTCAGAACAATTATGAGAATATTTATTAGTATTACAATATAATATATATTTGTATATTTACATTTTATTATATTGCTATTACTATATGTATTACTATATTACTTATTTTGCTGCATTATTACAATATTCCATGGACACTTGCCAGACCCTTAACCCCAAGTTGCTCCAGAAAAATTGTCCCCTGTAGTTTGTGAATGGATGTCTCTTAAATGCCATGAATGTAAAAATACTCGATACTGACAGTTCTTAAAAGATAAAGTGTTAGTGCATAAAAGATAACCTGTTAGTACTTTAATGTGACCTCCAGTATGGGTGACCCCTAATGGAGCGCCACGCACGGAGGAGGGGCAGGGCTCTCAGTGCGCATCTGCGGAAGTAAGTCTAAAGTAAGTCGAGGACGAGCTGGCAAGAAGTTGCTCAAGTTACTTCAGATGTGAAGGTACGTGCATGACTATCTAGCGATCCAGTCGTTTTACACAGCACCGCAAGCTTGTTCTTCTATGTGTCCATTTCTGCCTCTTATGACAGACAATCGTGGATTTGGTCGAGCTGTAGAGAAATAGCAACCGTTCTTGAGTTTTGTAATCAGAGATCCTGATATAAACACGATTAAAACTGACCAGTTAAGTGCTCGTTTAGGTAGAAGTTACAGTGTTCCTCTCGCATTGATGTACTGTGGATAATTTAACCTCGGGAATATTCCCCCAGACTAGCTTTAGACTTCTTTTTCTCTGACAAGAGCGTGTAAAGCAGGCAAAGTGGCCTGAGAGTGTAGCGAGCAAGCCTCGCGTGCACTTGGGCTCCTCTTTGCCCTTGATAAATTCTTTAACTCCAGATGAACAGTAACACAGTGGTCCGTCACCTGCCTGACTGGGCCGAGCGCCACTACCTATTAAAAAGTGTGGAAAGTCCACGCTTGGACCTGAGCCAGAAGTGATCTGCAGGAAGACACCTTCCTGTCTAACCAGGCCTGGGCTGGTTCACAAGTATGCACGCCCCACACGTCTGTGAGTGTGCACATCAGAGAGACTTCGCTCCTTAGTCTCTTAACCTCTGTAAAGTGCTATTTCAGTACTTTTATATGTGCGTGTGTGTGTGTATGCAGATATGTTCAAGAGTGTGCTCTTTGTTGTCTTAACCTCTGTAAAGTGCTATTTCAGTATGTTTTTATCATGTGTTCAGATGTATTCAAGTGTAAATATATTGATGTGTACGTGTGTGTGTGTGTGTGTCTGTGTGCAGATATGTGTAAATATGTGTTGATGTCTATGTGTTCACTTATAATTGTCCAAGTGTGTCTGCGTGCGCAGATATGTTAGTGTGGGTATGAGAAGTATGTGTGTTCATCTGTGCAGGTAAGTTCAAGTGTGTGTGTGTATAAATGAGTGAGTTTGTATGAAAGTCACTGAGTTTGAAGGGCAGTGCGGTCATATCCCACGCTGTTTCTATCAAGTGGTGAAAAGCTGTTCTGTTACACTGACAGTCATAGCAGATTAAAGTATCTGAGCTGTTTAACAGTAAACAGTAGGCTTTGATTGTTTTCTGTTCCAGCTGTACAGCTGTGGATTAAAGCACAATCACAAGTAATGCTAGACATGGTTAGTAGCTTGTCATAAGGGTTTAGTATTGGCGCACATATAAATGCAGGCACACACAGGCCCCGGTCTCTGTGTGAAGCCAGTATTTCATGTCAGACTTCTGTGATACACTTACATGGTGCGAAAAACTGGTAGAAACAATCATTAAGAAATGCACAGACATTGGTTGTTATCTATTCAAACCCTGTGCTAACTAAAATTATTCGCTAAATCAGTTAATGTTAAGCACAGCACAGAGGTTAAAAAATAAGTGAATTAAATGGGCTGGTTTCTTTTCCGTTTACGGTAGGCCTTCTTTCTGAGCAGAGTCTAGAGATCATTAATTGGTAACAGGCTGGGTTATGTGAAGGTCCTTGCAGCTCAGATTATGCTTGAATACACTGAAACAAAATACTTGCGGCATTTCAAGGTCATTGTATTTAACCCTACACTTATATGTGTGATTTCAGTCTCACGTCGATTTTTTCTGAGAACCAAACTTATAATATTTCATGAAACCCCTCACACATGCACGTCCTTGTGCTGTGTTGCTATATATGTTTGTATATTTGTGCTAAATTAGACAAACATAAATGGTTGTCTGTCCCTATATGTGGCCCTGCGACGTGCTGGCGACTGTCCAGGGTGTACTCCGCCTTCGCCCATTGTAGCTGGGATAGGCTCCAGCCCCCCCCGACCCTGAATGCAGGAATAAGGGGTAGATAATGGATGGATGCATGGATAGACAAACATATGATTTACTAATTTTGCTTCATTATTCAGCTACATTTCCATATAACAATAACTATAAATGCTTTGGTACTGTGGAGAGAAACACAACGAAAGTGCGTCTTGGGATGTTGAAATGCATCTGTACTCAGAGGTTGGAGGTTTGAAAGGAGGATCTGAGAACACTATTTATTTCTCCCTGCTGCTGATTGGCTGCTGCCCTGTAATGCATCCCACGCTGTACTCAGAGTTGGGGGGGGGGGTTGAAAGTAGCCAATCTGAGCGTGTTTTTCATTTTTCCTTGGTGCTGATTGGCTGCTGCCCAGTCTACAATAGTCAGAGGGTGTCTCCGAAATCGCACACTACCATCAGTGCACTGAGATTTAGTGTGTAGTGCGCACTGCTGTGGGTCAGTGCTGTCCTAAACTGAACGTTTTGCACTTAGCGGAAGTGATAGACAAGCATTTGCTCGCGATTCTCCAGCCATCAAATATCTGCCGGTTTTACCGCAGTGTACATCAGTACAATAGTTTTATTAACGTTACTTACATTTATATGAACCAGCTGCCTCCGCTTGGGCTTGTATTTCACTGTTTGCCGCCATTATCCAACTCAAACACGTTGAAAGTCCCGCCCCCTCCGATACGTGGTCAAAATGGCGTCCGTTTAGTGCGCACAGTGTACATCGTTCTGCACTGCGTTTTCTGGCCGATTTCAGTGCACTGAGTTTTAGCTCGGTTTTCAGTGTGAGCGCACTACGCTCTAAAATCGCGCACTAAAAGTGCGCAAGTGCGCAAGTGCGCGGTTTTCGGACACACTCAGTGTCTCAAAGGTTCTCATGTTGTTCATTTTGTTAGTGTGCTTGCTCAAGCTAAGAAGTTTAAAATGAAATTAAAATGTTATCAGAGCATATTTGTGGGAATATTTAGGGTTTACGTGATGAAAAATAGGCATGTTGTACCACAACACAACAATGCATTTTTTTAATATGTGGGTGCTTTTGAAACGTAACCCCTGCGAAAAGCAGGAATTTGGAAGATTTTGGATTCCACAGAGTATGCAGTGAAGGAGTAATCCTTTTGTAGGTGTACATAAAATATGTGTTGAATGTAATCAGAATGATGTTTAGACTATGGAGACTTCTAGAAGCAGGGGATTTTTCAGGGGGATCACAGTGCAACCAGAGTTAGACCAATGTGCTGCTTTGAGTATTGCAATGTCTTTATATCCCTCCATTGTATTGTCCACAGTAAATCAAAAGAAAAAACACTAGAATTTCCCTAAGCTGCCATCAACTTTCATTTTCACTTTCACCCTACCTAGTGAAATGCTGTGATTGAATTCCATCATGCCATCAAGCTGCTCTTGCCAAATTATTACAGCAAGATGGAGACCATGAGTTGCCACTATAGCTATTGCAGACTTTTGCAGTATTTATGGAAAGTTTATCAATATGCATTGTCTTCTACTCTTCTTTCCAGCAGCAGTTTCAAGTCCAGGCCTGAAGAAAAAGTCTTTTTTAACCTTTTTTAACAGTTTTGACAAGGTAAAGGTACTAATACTTACTGACCATTCATTCCGAATGCTTACACTTCCACCACTTTCTCAGCATCAGCTAAAATGTTTTCTGTCCCCTCTGCTTCAGAGTAAAGATGACATACGCAAGTGACAAGCTGTATAATGAGGTCATAAGGAAGAAGATGGCTCTTTTGGCTTCGCTAGTCAAAGTCAGAGAAATTGTCCCTCATTTGCCCTGCCTCACCATTATTGATCGGGTAAAAGGTTTTTTTTACAGTACAATGTGCAAACATTACAGTGGATATTTTCGACCATTTTTTTGTAAAGAACACTGATGGAGGCAATGATAGTAATATGTACCACTGAACAATATGCTATTTTTGCCCCCCTTATTCTGGTAAATCTTGCAGGAGGAGATTGATGCTAAGAGAGAGAGTACTGGGAACTACAATGCTATGGTACTGCTGCTGGATTGCCTGCGCAGGCGACAGAATTGGCCTGAGGAGTTCATCGATGCGCTGCGGGCTTGTGACCAAGGGATTCTGGCTGATGAGATCAGCGACTGTTACGACACAATTAAAGGAACCAAACGTAGGAAAATTCCTCACTTATGTCATCTATGCAGTAAAACTGAGAACCTATATATGCTGAAGAGCCTTAGTCCTCATGCATGGCATAATTATTACCTCTAACACACCTGTTCAGCCCAAAAAGGGATCATTAATGATATAATGGTATGAACCAGGTGTGTTACAGCAGGGGAAACAGGAAACAATGCAATGCAGGGGGGCTCCTGGACTGGAGTTGAGGCTAAAGTAGTCTTCAGTTTTGTTCTTAACATTTGTAGTAATTTTTACTTCATATTTCCATCTTTAGCCCAGAGAAGAGCTCCTGTTTTAGTGCCTGCTGCGCCTGCTCCTCCTCCTCCTCCTCCTCCTCCTTCTGCTGCTGCTGCTGCCTCCGTTCCTGGCCCCGTTCACGTCCCCCCTGCTGCTGCTACTCCAGCTCAAGCTCCAGCTTCAGGCTCAGCAACAACAGTTACCACAGCAACAGTCCATGATGCCCCACACTCCACCCCTCCCTTGCTGACTCCTTCTCCAGTGGAAGCTCCAACTCCGGCACCTGCTCCTTCTCAAAATAACCCTCCCCCACAGTCCCTTCACAGCATAACTGCCACAGCCCCAGCGGAAGCCCCTGCAACAGTTTCAGCCCCAGTGGCTCCAGCGCCACCTTCTCCTGAACCAGCGCAGCCCTCTGAACCCTCAGCCCCAGTGTCAATTCCCCTTGCAAGACCATCTTTTCCAGAGTCTGCTCCTGAGGCGACAGCTGAGCAAAACAAGGTCTCTTTTAACCCTGGGGCAACACCAACCTTAAACTCTTCAGATGACTCAACTCTCACTGCTGTTTCTGAAGCACCTACAATTCCTGCTACTTCCCTTCCTACTAACACAGTCATTTCTTCCCCCTCCCAGCCTAACACACCCCTCACCTCTTCCCATTCTCCCGCTGTGTCCAAGGAGAGCAACCTACCACTGCCAGTCACTGAGAGCTCTACTTTCATGAAGCAGCCCATTCAAGACACCAATCCTCCAGAAAAAGTCTTAATCCAGGAGTCAAATATCAGCTCAACCACCAGTCAGGTAATACAACTGCATGCTAAATTGTTAGGCTACTACATTAATTATTTGGTAACAAATAGAGATGCTCCGATCAGCATTTTTGGGGCCAATCACCGATTACCGATCACCAAGATCATGATCTGCCGATTGCCGATCACTGCCGATCACAGAATGGCAGGGGAATGGGAATCTTTTATCTATAATCTAGCAGAGTTTGCACCATTAGTAGAAATGAAACCAACTCTAAATGAACTATATATTATATATATATATATATTATATACTAAAAAAGAGAGAGGGAGGGAGAGAGACGATTGGCATGCTCTGGAAAAGTCACGAACGAGAAAGAGAAAGAGAGAGAGGGGGGCACATAGAGTGTGCGTGCGACAGAGAGAGAGAGGCACAGAGAGAGCGCGACTGAGAGAAAGAGAGAGAGAGAGAGAGACTGAGACAGATAGAGAGAAAGAGAGTAAATCTGCGCTAAAATATCAAGGTGAAAGTCATCATAGCTTGCGGACACTTTGAAAAACTTCCAGACGGGAGAACTCTGCTGTTGTTTACTAGAGCTGAGTGATTCACGACTCATGCGGGTGAATCACCCGGATCCTTTAAATAACTCACGAATCACGAATCCAAGGTGTCCATTGAACCGGATCCGTCGAGTCCTAACGTTATCATGTCAAAGTTATAAACCCCGTCACATTATACATCTTATAACCATTACTTTCTTTACTTTCCTTTGAAAATCGATTCAAGCAGTTCAGCTGACTCGCTGCTCTCAATTTGTCAATAGTGACTCGTGACTCGCAGATTCGGATCAGTTTACTGAGTGACTCAGAGGGAGCCGAATCCAAAAAAGGGTCCGAGTATCCCAGCTCTATTGTTTACATGTGCGCCGTGCATGCATGTGTGAAAAAGTTGCGCGAGTAATTTACGTCACGTGATCTGCTTTTTTGATCGCCGCTTTTGGGGTTCGCCGATGAAGCTATTTTTAGCCAATATCGCCCGATCATGATCGGTGGCCGATCAATCGGAGCATCACTAGTAACAAATATGCAACTAATATGCGTTTTTGCCATGAATATGAGTGTGGGCCTGGATATGGGATTTTGCGCTTTAACCTTTAATGGTTTTTCTTTCTTTTCAAATGATATAATCCCAGATTAGTCAGTCCACCTGCTATAACACGAAGAGAGCACAGCATGACAAAGATGGAATTTCATAAATTCAAATTCATGATAGAAATGAATGCATGTTTATACATATATATATATATATATATATTTGTATATATTTACTATTACCATGATGGATGCTATGTAACTGGAACAGACTGCACCTACTAACAACAGAATCATTTTTATATGGCTCATATTTTTTATGTAATATCCTGTGTTGAAATAATGTGCAAATGCAGTAACTCACTTGCTGCAGACAATGCCATCTCTTCCACTAGTGGGTTTGCATGAAAGGGTAGAAGGTTTATATGAATTATTAGCTTTGTGTTCTGCAGTTATTTGGTTGATTTTTATGAGTAACCCAGTGTTTCATTATTTTCTGCAGGCCATGGAGATGGTGCCCACTGTAGAGTCCCCAGCTCAGACTGCATCCCCAGAAAGAGCACAGGTTTCACCTTCAGCAGTTAATGATGCAGTTGCTGGCCACTTGTCCCAAACAGTTGTTGCAGACGTGGAGTATTTAAGCAAGCCTGGCACTCTAAGGGGAGCAGAGCCCTCCTTAGAGAGTTTAGAGGATCTGCAAATTAGCCATCCCCCCACAGAGACCACAGACTCTCCACTGGTGCAACCAGCCAGGCCTGCACCTCTCTCCAGCCACCTACAGCCTGGAGAAGAGTCAGAGGAGCCCTGTTCAGTCACTTCAGATGATCTAATGTTCAGCAATGCCACGGCTAGGATCACTGGCTCTTCACTAACACAAGATTCACAGCATTCTTCTGCTGTGAATACTGAATTGCCAACAGAGCCAGTTTCTGTTTATCACGTAGCTCCAGAAAACGCAGTTCCACATCCTACTCCAGAAGAAAACAGCTTCCGAGAAGGTGAGGCTTCTGTCTGCCATAATCAGCCGGTGGAGGACCACTATGAGTTTTGCAGCCAGAGTTCGCAGAGAGAGCCAGGGACTTTGGTGAATGTGGTCCAGGTTGTTGAGGAGCCATCAATTCAAAATCTCAATGGTCAACCTCCAAGCATGATTGGTAATGAAGTCCACACTAACGATAACACAGAAAGCAGCACTACATGCCAGGAGTCAGGCTTAAATGCTTCTGGGCTGGTTAACACTCTTCAGTCACAGCAGAGAGAAGAAGTTAAAGAGTCCCATGGAGTGCTGTCCCAAATTCAGGTTGACCCACGCCTTGTTGCAGTTGCAGCAGCGGTTGGTGCAGCTGCTGTCTTAATGGCCTGGAAATTCAAGCACTAACACGGGAGTGGGAACTCTGACCTGTATACCACTTCTTAACTGCCACCTCAGCCGCCTTGCAAATGCAAAAAAAGCCCTATTTGTACTTGGTATTAAAGTGCATACCGTATCTGTATACATGTTAACTGTATACACGTTTAAAAGACAAGTGTAACTGTTTTCGTGTGTGGAGTGTATTTTTAGCCATTTCCACATGTATTCAAACAGATTGTAAATGTGAAGGCTGAAAAGACATTACGTTCACCTACATCTTGTTGCCTGACTATACACAATTCTCTTAATACCCCGTCTGAATTGTTCTTCTGATTGTCTTTCAGCTGTGGCTGCTAAGCAGTACATTCATAACCCACTGCCTTTGTTACTTAAAACTATTGTAGTGCTTTGGGTTGCATTTGCTAAATGTTTTACAAGGCATTTAACCCAGTATAACTGTATGTGTCTTGCCTAGTCTGCTCCAGAAACACACCAGCCTGATTTAAATATGTAAGTATTGCTTGTGTGAATAACATTCAAGCAATATCTGGATTCAGAAGCTGCATTTAAACAGGACACGTGTGTGCTGCGCCTCGACTGGATTTTAGGGATGGGCTGTTAAAGTGTAAACAGGGTCAAAGTCTCTCTCAAGTTGTTTTATTTATTATCTTTATGTTAACCTTGATCATTAACTGAGCAAGATTTGGAAGGTACATTTCTTAAATGTCCTGTATCTGTTAAGATCATGTAGGGATTTTAATCAGCAGTTAAACGAGCTAACCTGAACTTTATCATTCCAGATCCTGGTTTGCTCGTGCGATCAGTAAAAAGTAATGCTCTCTTCTCTTGTACACATGTAGACACTGCAATTCATTCAGCAGTCTTCTGTCAGGAAAGCTGCTGCACAAAACCTCTACTTCCTGTGACTCTTGCTGCAATGACATCACAGTCTACGTTTAAGCCCCACTTTTTCTGCTGACACTGGTACACCCAGGACGCCATCTGGGTGTTGTTTTTTGTTTGTTTATTTTTTGCTTATTTTGTCCAAGTTTGGATGCAGTGAGTATGCGCTGATTTTTAATAACTTAGCCAAAACTGTTTAACCATTAGGTGGCCTGAGTTGAATCCTTGTAAGTGTCTGGAAGAACCTGTGAATGTTATGAAACATTAAGGCGCTGTAGAACTGTTGTACTTGGCAAGTAATACATATTTATTTATTCCGAATAGCGGAAAAGTTCTCATCTTCTCAATTATTAAAACTGAGTGTATTTCCTTGCACCAAAGCATGAAGGTATAGAAAAAGGGGAGAGCCAGTAGGTACTTCAGTTTTATAGTGCTTTGAGGATAATGTTTTCTCAAAATACCTGTACAGCTATGATGCTTCGATTGTTCTTCCCCTCTCTAAGTCTTTTTGGTGTATTTTTATCACTTGGCGTCTTATTCAGTCTTTATGTGCCATTTTCTGTGTACCTTCTCCAAGTAGTCTTTCTGCGAGACAATTCGTGGGGTTCTGTAATTTGCTGAACATTATAATTAGATTAACCTGACAAGTATATTAACACACAGTGTCTGTGTTTCTCATGTACTACATATTATTTCTTATATTTTTGGCTTATGATTATTATATTTGAGATTACATTATGTATGGTGCCAGGTTCCGTTTTGCCAACTTTGTTATGGTTCTGTACAGTCCTCAGAGCCGTGCTGAGGTGTGTGTAATTTTGTATTAGTTTTTTTTTTCATGTTTTCACAGCAAACCTTCCTTGCAAACCATGAACTTTTCAAGACGCCTATATTCTAAAGTGCAGAGAGACATTGCAGAGTAGTGAAATCCATTTTGTTGCTGGGATGCCTAAATGCATTGGTTGTTTGGAGGTGATCAGCATCTGTTAATGTTTGTGCATGACTTTGTTCTATAACTCTTTGGGATCTGATATTAATAACACAGGTCAACAAAAAAAAATTTAATTATCAGAAACCACAACACACTTTTCTAAACTTTTCTCAACTTTTTGAATTATGAGTAATATTAGATCTGTGATAGACTTGCATGCGTTTTTTATTAAACCACAGGCACCAGTCAAGTAACTGTTTCAATATTTTCAGTGAGAAGTCAGACAGGCCACACTGTGGCATAGATATAATGATCAGTGTCAGTCAGCTACTACCGTTTCTTCAAAACACTTAGCATATGATTATTATATGCTAATTATACCAACTATCATGCAAAATATATCTAGCTTCATCACAAAAACTGTATGTGCAGGAAAAACTAGACACATTTTTCTCACACATTTCTGATGATTTTGACCTGTTGACCTGTGTAATCAACACCAAAGATTTTTTGTCAGTGGATTTAAAAGAAGGAGTGCTTGGAATCAGATTACCTTATCATGTGTAGAAATAAAGCGGTGCGTAGTGTTAGCAGCCTTATCAAATGGATATGCTCAGATTTAAATTAAACTATTTTAATAATTGGGATATGAACTGAATTCATAATGTTACTATTTAGGCCTAATCTTCCAATTATCTTTAGCTTTTGTAAATATATTTACAACAGCACTTTAAAATAGGAAAACATGTCCTTTTCCTTGATGTATAGTCATGCTTGTGCTTGTATGTATTATCCTTGCAGGTAGGCTAATATGAGTTGCCTGTTTTCTCAGTTATAACTGTAATAAAATGTTTCAAAAAGTAACATGTTTTGCATTCTTTTCCCCTGGAAATATCAAAATATGTGAAAATTGTATCTACACAGAACAAGAAATCTGGCAGCCACAGTTTGCTTTGAATGTTTTTCATTTGAGATTTACCTTGCCTTATGACCACCCTACACATGGGCAAGACCCCTAATGCTATGTTTACGTACATGATTTCATTTTAGGTTGCTTTGGACAAAAATGGCTTCCTAATGCGTAAAAATTAAATTCCTATTTCTCAACAAAGAAACCTACACTAGGTCTACTGGATGTAACAGCAAATTTACTTTAGTATCTGAGGTTTAGTCTATTTCCATGGTCTGAAATGCTTCCAATAATTCTTACATTTAGTAAATCACTGTTGATAAGATTATGAATAAATTAATAAATGCTCAAATTAATAAATGTCAATGTATCATAATAATACACGACATTTACTTCCCAGGACGATACAGTAAAATTGATAATCCCAGAACAATACATTTTAACAAAAAAATCAGTCACCAAGACGGACAATTCGGTGAGAGTGCTGTTTATTGGATAATCAAGGTTAGGGTTAAGACATGTTATGGTTTGCTAAATAACTGTTTATAGGTCGGAATTTCAATCAGTGAAGTGTTCCAGTCAATAAGACATCCTTAAAAAGCATTAGTATTACGCCCGTTTGGGGAGACTGAGCCAATCAATGACGAGTCGGCAGAGGCTGAGAAGCTGAATGGTTCAAGGGAGTGTGATTTGCCGTGACGGACAGCTCTTTTATCCATTCACGGGTGTGATGCTTGTGTTGTAAACACAAAGCTGTAAATATGCCCAGTGACGCCGTTTCTTTGGTGATTATGGGCATCGCTCAGAGAAAAGCCGCGTTGCTTTTTAATGGCGTTGTAAAATTCTCCAAGAAGTCCTGCGCATGTCCATTATGGAGCTGAACGGCTACCACTGTGAGGGGGAGGGCTGTGAGGAGGCCGAGGATGAGGACACGGCCGAGCCGAGACAGCTGCGCTCGGTCGTCGAGGCGCCATGTAGCCTCAGCGCCGCGGTGAGCCTGGAGAGCGGAGGATCCGCCCTCGGGGAGCGGAGGACCTCCAACTCGACCCCGGCGATGAAGAGGCTCGACTCGCTGAAGAAAAACAGGCCGCGTAGGTGTCCCATTTATGGCGTTAACACTAACAGGCTTCTGCGTCTCACAGTAAAACCGCTGCGACAGAAACCTGCTAATTAAACGGCCGTCGAGTCTCAAATCCACACCTAATTTTCTACCAGAGGAAAATTGCGTGTACTGTAAACACATGTATCATGTCGTGTAATACGACAGTATTGAGAAAAAACGTTTAAGGATCCAGTCAGTTAAACATTATTAGACTGATATATAGTGAAATGCCTTTAAATGTTCTATGTCAAAGACAATTAACGATGCCACACCAGATCACACAGTCGTTTCAGTTGTTGTGTAGCCATCTATACTAGGAGGCCAATATTTATAAAAAAAATAGCATTTGAACTTGATGGAAATGACCAGGCCTGGCTACGCCCACTCCACTATATGCATTCACAATAACATTTGATTGTAGAATTGAACCAAAACATCTAGATTTTAAACACACCACGTAAAATGGTGTTTAAAAGGATGTCATGAAGTCAGTATCAGCACTTGAAGGAGTCATTCTGTGGTAGGTTATTTTAGATGCACCACTGCAAGCATGATATTTGCAGGAAAAAGGTTTCTGGTTTCTGGATTTTGAAACATCAGTGCTTGGCCAGCTTTTTCAAAGCTTTTTTAGTAAAGTAATAATGTGCATGTCATTGGTCCTACAGCATTTCCCTGGTTTGGCATGGATATAGGGGGTACGTTGGTGAAGCTTGTCTACTTTGAGCCCAAAGACATCACAGCAGAGGAAGAACAGGCAGAGGTGGAGAGTCTAAAGAGTATACGCCATTACCTCACCTCACACACAGCCTATGGCAAAACAGGCATAAGAGATGTGCACCTGGAACTGCCAGACCTTACTTTGTGGGGCCGCAGGGGCAATCTGCACTTCATTCGCTTCCCAACCCAAGAGCTCCCTGCCTTCCTGCAAATGGGTCGAGACAAACACTTCTCCAGCCTCCATACCACACTCTGTGCCACTGGCGGTGGGGCATACAAGTTTGAAGACGACTTCCGCACAGTGCGTAGCGTACACACATGCACACTCTTTTGTTCTCCCATAAGTGCCTAAACACCCGCAGCCTAGATTGTAGCCATAAGCTTTATATTCTAGTGCAGCTTCCTTCATTAAATGGGAATCTGCCCTGACTCTTCTCTCTAAGATGGCAGACCTGCAGCTTCTGAAGCTGGATGAGCTCGACTGTCTGATTAAAGGTGTCCTATACATCGACTCTGTGGTCTCAAATGGGCCCTCTGAGTGTTACTACTATGAGAACCCTACAGACCCAGAACACTGCCAGCAGAAAGCCTACAATCTGGAGAACCCTTACCCTCTATTGCTGGTAAACATCGGCTCAGGGGTCAGCATTCTGGCTGTCTACTCCAAAGACAACTACAAACGTGTCACTGGCACCAGGTCAGTCAGGACCTAAATAAGAAGGACAAATTCGTTATTTAATAAAGTAATTAGAACTACTTAATCATTGTGTAGGGTGTAATCAGCGGATCTGATTAATAGAAAAAACTGTACTGTTACTAACTGTTATAAAACCCAATTCATATGTTTCCCTCTTTGCAGCTTGGGTGGTGGTACTTTCCTGGGCCTGAGCTGCTTGCTGACTGGCTGCTCCACTTTTGAAGAGGCACTGGAAATGGCCTCAAGAGGGGAAAGCACTCGTGTGGATAAACTGGTCCGAGATATCTATGGGGGTGACTATGAAAGATTTGGCTTACCAGGATGGGCTGTTGCCTCTAGGTACACACATTACAAAACTCCTGATCCATTTGTAATTTGTGACTTTAAAAAGAG
>JBBPDH010000144.1:11344249-11356306 GCA_037974565.1 Clupeocharax schoutedeni
AAACCCCATTGAGCTGCTTTAGGATGAACTGGACAGAAGAGTGAAAGCAAAGCAACTTATAAGAGCTGCACACTTATACACTTATACACACTTTTTGTACTTTTTCTATACAAAAAAACCAGAAAAATGGGGTGTTCTAAAACTTTTGACAGGTAGTGTATGTCATTTTAGTCCTAAAATCTCACATGCATGTTTATGCACTACAGAGAAAATCTTATTGTGTATTAAATATTCAGATATCTTAAAACTGCTAAGCAAAAAATCTAAATTTAGTGTTAGTAAATTAAGTGTTTCTCAGATGATTTTTAAAAAATCCCGTATTAAAATTGATTTTTCCCTCTCCATTTGAGTTAGAATTTAATAAAAAACCTCAATTACATTTTTATTAAAATGGAAAGCTGGAAAGGGTTAATCCACCAAATCAGAGAGATCAGGAACAAGTGATTGTTAGCAGTGTGTGTGTGTGTTTGGCTTGGAACTGAACTGTGGGAGAGTTGACCTCTGGGGATGAGCAAATGTGAATTATGGGAATATATTTACAGCCTTTGTTTGTGTGGTGGTTGCTAAGGAAACGTGGTACTGGGATGGGAGTAATGTGACGGATATGGTGATGAGCGGAGTGAAGTGTACAGGAGATGAACTGTCACTCAGCCAGTGCCAGCATCACAAAACAGTCAGCTGTCAGAAATCAGCCGCACGCTTCGCTGCAGGGGTCATCTGCTCAGAGAGTGAGTGACCATACAGACACACACACTTTCTTCTCTCTCTCTCTCTCTCTCTCTCTCTCTCTCTCACACACACACACACACACACACACACTCACAATATTTTCTGGCCTTTAAGAAACATACAGTGTTTATTCTAAGGAAATTCCATTCAAGGGCTTTGGTTCAGCACAGTTTAGTGTTTACACAACTGATTCAGTTCAGTTGTTGCAAGGTTGAGTTGATGAGTCTGAGCTGTGAATTCACCAAACTGTGCTGAACTCTGGCCCTCCATAACCAAAACTGAACACCCCTTGTGGCTTTTGAATAAATAAAATAAAAGTGGATTCACAACTTTTGAATCCAGGCTGGTCTTTAAGAACTTCTTGTAAAAGCATCAGCTCACAAGAGCACTCTTGCCATTACATTTGCTACATTAACAGTTCAAAGTACAGATGATGGCATTGTTTTTGTGACCTCAGCTCACACAAGCTTTTTTTAGGATGAAGAAGCCCTTCATCTGCACACTTTATCTCTCTTTGATGGCAGAGGGAGAGGACAGTATCAGGCCTTTTGTCTGGCCGCTACCCGCAGACCTACAATTTGTGGTTCTCACTTTAAAAGTGGATATGTCAGAGAGTGCCTGACAAAGATCAGATCCGAAACTGACATAATTATATATTTACTTTCATCACTTGACAAATCATGTCTAAAACATCTCAGGAGTCAAAACAACAAACAAACACACCTCTAAATCAAATGTCTGCAGGTTTCTGGGCAAACAGACGCCACCAAAAATTCCACTGCATACACAAGTACTAGTGAGCCTAGCACTAGTCTCACTGTAATGCTATTCTAAATAATTATTCATCTATTTGTGTTTAATACGAACAATAAACTGAATGAACAATTGTTATATATATTTGTCAAATATATGTTTGATCTTTATCAGATTTTCAGTATAAGGCAGTTGTTGTAAACACATATTACAGTTTTATTAGCCTTATTTACATTTTACAATTAAAATGTAATAATGTAGGATGTAGGATCATGTAGGGTCAACTACATAAGACAGATAAGGTTCATGATTTCACCACTAGAGTCAGAAACCACTGCTAAGCAAGAACATAAAGCCTCATCTCAAATTTGGGGAAAAAAATTGCCCCCCTGTCCTTTTGTGGACTGTGGAGTGATGAGTCTGGTTGACAGAATTTTGATTTCTGCTGTCTCTAAAAATCCTGAATGTTGTCACTCTGTGTTCAGAAGCTCAGGGCTATGCAACAAGACAATTGTTGCATAGCCCTGTTGCAAATTGTTGCAAACCCCAAGAGCAAATCCAACCTTGACTGAGAAGACAAAGATTTTGGTGGCCTAGTTGGATTCCTATTCATGTTGTGTAGGAACTCAGTTGGGCAGGTCGTTTTCCAAAGTGCTCCAATGTGTCCAAATTAAAGTGATTCTGCTAAGAAAAGTGGGCCAAAATTCTTTCATAGTGATGTAAAAGAGCTCCAGTTACAGGAAGCCTTTCTTTGCAGATGTTGCTCCTAAGGAGTGACATAGTTTTTGTAAAACATTTTTCCTGCTGTAAATACAATGACTATTGATAAATGCTGTTCTCCGTATCTCTTTATTACATTTTGTTGAAGCCTCGAAACCAAAAAATAGAGGAAATCAGGGTATCTTTTCACTGTACTGTGTCATTAATATTCATTGATACCTCATTCCTAAATGCTTGTTCTGCTTGCCACATCCTTGTATCTGTGCTCATTTCCTCAGCTGCATCTGATCTGGTGTTGAATGCTCCTCTGGTGCAGCAGACGGTATATATAGAAGACCGGCCACTGCACATGCTGTATTGCGCTGCAGAAGAAGACTGTCTATCCTCCACTGCTGCCAAAGCTAACTGGCCTTATGGCCACCGCCGCCTACTCCGTTTCTCATCCGAGATCCACAACATCGGCCGCGCCGACTTCAGGCCTAAAGCTGGACGCCACTCCTGGGTCTGGCACGCATGTCATGGGTAGGACTGTAAACCACACATTAGAAAGCTGCAATATAATTATGATTCTTTACAAAACTATTCAATGCATCATAAGCATTTCATCACATTTCAATTTACTTTGGTGCAGTGAAATGTGTTATGCCAAATACACAAAAGCAGCATTTATAACTATTTCCTCGACTATTTAGTGTTGATTATAATCTATTATAAGCACTTTACTGATTATAATAGATTATAATAAAATCAGTTTAAGTAAGTCACCCCCCTGAGATCACTATCACTAGTAAACATAGCCGTGTGGGTCTGCGGTATTGGAGGTTGAGTCGTTATTATATGTGCTGGGTCAAATCCTTTGATCCTTTCGCACAGAGGAAAAAGGTTTAATGTCTATGTCTGTGTGCTCTCATAGGCATTATCACAGTATGGACATCTTTACCCACTATGACCTGCTGTCTGTCAATGGCACCAAGGTGGCAGAGGGACACAAAGCCAGCTTCTGTTTGGAGGACAGTGATTGTTATGAGGGTAAGACAAGCAAACCAACCAACAAGTATGAATTTTACTTAAGACTGAAAAGGCACATAGATCGACCTGCTTTAATGACCAGAACATTACTGACACATACATATACTTGTTTGGGTTTTGAATTGCAGGAGTTTCTAAGCGATATGAATGTGCTAATTTTGGAGAGCAGGGCATAACGGTGGGATGCTGGGATTTGTATCGGCATGACATCGACTGCCAGTGGATCGACATCACAGATGTCAAACCAGGAAATTACATTCTACAGGTCATGCTTTTGTCCTATCAAAGACATGCTGCTTTCATGGAGGCTTATTACATGCTTACCATTCTAATATTATATGGAAAACTGACATTATTTTCATTTGTATATAGTACAGAAGTAGCCTCAAATTTCACCAAACGGTGTGGCAAAGTACACTATTATTATTAGAAAGATAAATCTTGTATCTACTATATTCACCCATTTTATGAGCTCCACTTACCATATTGGTACACACTGTAGGAGCAACATACAGGCGCTATTAGTTCAGTAGTGGATTATTCTTAGCACAGCAGTAACACTGACATGTTTGTGTATTGTTAGTGTTTGTGTGTGTGTGTGTGTGTGTGTTGCACAGCTTGAATAACACACAACAGAAGTTTTTAAACACCTTAGTATCACTGCTGGGCTAAGAATAGTTCCCCAACCAAAACTATCCAGACAACAGTGTGCTTTGTCCAGACCAGAGGCTAACAAATTGCACAGATAAACTATTGGACCACAGTCTGTAATAGCAAGCTACAGAGTGTACCTATATGGTAAACGGAGCTGATAAAATGGACAATGGGTGTCTACACTCAATTAAATGTTCTCTATTCAACCTCTGAGCATAATGTCTGCCTACAGATAAAGTGTGAAGTTGGTTTTGTGTCGTGGTCATTTCAGGTTGTGATAAATCCTAATTATGAGGTTGCTGAGAGTGACTTCACAAATAACGCCATGAAATGTAACTGCAAATACGACGGCCACAGGATCTGGCTTCACAACTGTCATATTGGTGAGAGCATTTCACTTGCATCTCTGTACACACATACACATTTTAAACCAGATTCATTATATAACTTTAACAATAATGTTGTACTTTGTAAATGAAAACAGCATTCTTACTGTCTTTGTTTCTCATCAGGTGATGCTTTCAGTGAGGAGGCAGAGAGGAGGTTTGAGAAATACCCTGGACAACTCAACAACCAAATCTCCATATAACTAGATCCCTCATTTGTTTCACATATAATCCAGACATGATCATATGCAACATATAGCCCAGGTTACACCTCTACCTTCATCCATAAACAGAATCTAGCTATCATATATGTTCCTCAAATCACAAGACAGGACTCAGTAATCTTGTCTAAACACTGAGAGCCACTCAGTAAAACATGGGCATTTGTTTTCTGGATCTGGAATGGCCTAAACAGACAAGTGTGAAAACAAGGCCTTCATTTGGTCCAGTGGCATAGACTTAAGTGTATGATTATGGTGCTATGCATTGCCTGTCAAAAAGTCTTAGTGATGCAACTTTAAAAGGATTCATATTGGTTTGTCGCATAGAAACGGTGTTATGTATTTTCATTAGAAAGACCAGTTCAGCTGAAGTGACGTAACACTGCATGAATGTTTATTCTGATGCTTGGTGCCCATGCATCATAGATTTACAGTGAACAGCAGCTCACAGATATATATCCCAGTGTCTATTGATAGGCATTCTTAAAGGGATGAATGTTACATTTTCTTCCATTTACCAGAATACATGAATGTTTTCAGGGAAATATTTTACATCGCACCGCTCTTCTCCAGGTGACAACAAATGTTACATAATTATGTGGCATTTTAATGAAAACTATAAGTAGAACTTTTTTATTTATAGATACTGAAGAGGCGTTCCGTCCTGTCAGGTTGTGCAGCATATTCCGCTGCACAGCATCCCACAGCCTCTTAACTCTTGACAGAATTTATCATTCTACGTAACCCTTTGTATGTATTTAATGGCGCTCTCATGACGATATCCAGCATGAATGATAGAAATACATCATACAACTACTGACAATCCCTGTGATCTCAACCAATCCTGACTGCTAGCCTAGTCAAACTGAGATATAGTGTCACTGTTATGTACTGATCATTTGAAGACAGTTATGACAATTGTACAGCTTCAGTATATTTGTAGTAGTTATAGTACAAATATACACCCCAGTAGTCCATCTAAAGTTCAATCCACCATCAGGATACAGCACCAGAGGGAAGTTTTCCTAATATTTAAACCAGAAACTACTTAGGCTGTAGGCGGTGAGCTATGGTTACTTTTCATTATGGCTGGATTGTCCCTTTAAGAACCATGTATAACCAAACAATTACTGTCACACCAAAATAAACTACTTTTTAAGTTATGAATGGTTGCCGATTGCTTGCTGACAGCAAAATCACATTCATTTTCTTTGTGCATGAAAAACATCAGGTGGTTGTACTTCATACTAATCGGACATTTATTAGAATTTGAAATGTTTATTTTTATTTTTGTTTAAAAACAAAATAAACAGAAGAACAAGAAAAAAAAAAGCATTACAAAATTGATGTAAAGGCATCATAAGAGCACTCACAACGGTCACAGTCTCTTAACCGTTCTTGAAAACTACACTTCCCAACATAGTCATGTTTCCATTTTTTGCATTCCTTTGGAATTTAACACGGATCAATCTTTAAAGAGAATATCATGCAGATAACAGAGTCATTGTTTTTTTTTAAATTGCAGGAGCCGCAATTAATTACAGCATTTCATGATTCAATGTTGACTGAAAGTTCAATTGGGGAAATGTAACATTATGATGCAGTGATCTCCTGAACTGATCTGGAATTCAAGATTCGAGCAGAAACAAAAATATGTGTTGGTCTTCTAGTTGTACAAAAACCTGGAACATGATTTATAGATCATCATATTTAAATAGCAAAGCCAAATTTCATTGGAAAATCCTGATTACATATTTCCCTTCAAACAGTTTATCCCAAATGCAGATGCATACCAATATTCACATAAACAGTACACAAAATAGAAAACAGCAGTTTTCTACGTCCTTTGAAGTACTTGGATGTGTACACTGGACGATTTTTCAAAGACACTAACTTCAATAGCTCCAATTGGGCAAGATGAGCTGAAGAACGTGGACTGTTTTGGTTTCCAAATGTACTTCCTTCTTATCAGTTCCCTTTGGGTTACCAATTGTACAATTTTCCACATTCTTTCATAAAATTCATCTTTACATACCAGAGGTCTCTTAAAGAAAGTCCTTTTATCATTCTCTTTCAAATTATAATTCACAAAAATACTGTCTATAATAATGCTTTTTATTGAAGAAACAAAAAGGCATTTCAGTTATACTGTCTCCTACATGTATTTGTGTATATCTGTCCCCATTATGACATGCCATTGTGGAAGATAACCAAACACAAGATAAATCAGTGTATGCAACATTTATCTTTCATCTATTCTTACTCCCTGATTACTTACTCACTTATTACTATTCTCACCTTTTACATATAATATCACAAGTCATATCTTCATCTCATTATTCTATCTTCAACTTCAATAAACTGAAGAATTTATCTTCAACAAATTCTATCTGCATTATTTTCTTCTTCAATTACCCGCCCATCATTTGAATCAGTAGGTTATTTTGAGGTTATTCTGTAGACTCAGGGACCATATGCAGCATTAGAAGGTCTTGACCCCTGCGGACCACCATCTTGATGCTGTCACATGTTCGTACAGCATTGTAGATCTCTTCTGATGTGTTTACTTTCACCCCATTGACCTCCAACACAATGTCTCCTGGCTTCATACCTGCCCTGAAAGTTGCACACAATAGGAAATTATATCAGAGAGCCCATTTCCAAATAGTGACAGGGAAAGGCTTCTGCTATCCAGTGATTATTCAGTGTTCCTTTAATACTGTAGAAATATGTTCATGGCATGGCATTTAGATTTCCGGGATGCAAATAATATTAGGGAACAACACTCAATTACAGATACTTTGATTTGAGTCATGTGTCACGCCAGTGGAAATGTATAATAAAAGTGTGCAGGTAGCCAATGAATCGACTAAATCAGTAACACTGATAAAATAAAACAGTGGTCAGTAAATCTAGTAAATCTAGCTTTTCAGCAAACTGTTCTAATATTGTAAATATAAAAAGAAGCTATGGTGGCTGAAGGCATGCTGTCTGTCTAAACTGAATGGGTAAACTCTTCTATTCCAAACAAACAAAAATGTTTTGCTTACGAAAAGTAGCATTTTAGGTCACTGAACACCTTCTTAACACTGAGCTTTCAGAAGGTGTCCTACATAGCAAAAGTTTTAAACTGTTCTTAGTTTTGTGTATGTACAAAAAACTAACTACTAAAATGTAACTACTTTTTATAATGGCCTCATGTAAATCATGGTGGTCTAATGTGTCAATTTGGAAGCAACTGCTTACTTATAAAATACACTTTTATATGAACTACATTCAAAGAAATAGTATTTTATGGGTAGCTGAAGGGTTTGTTCAATTACCAATGCAAAAAGCTGAAGTATACTCAACTAACACATCAAACACAGAAGTGCTAACGATGAAGGCAGGCTGGCAACACCAGGACCAACCTACTTCCTCTTACCTGCTTGCTGGAGAGCCAGAGATGATGCGATGGATGAGAATTCCATGGGTCACATCAGGGAATGATGGGTCACGCATCTTCAGCTCAGTAATTATACTGAAGGAGAAAAAAAAAAGAGTCCAGGTTAAAATGACTACAGCTGTGCTTGTGCACCCCTCTCTCTTATTCGGTCACTAGTGAATATAGTCTCGTACCTTGGTGTGAGAGTTAACATCATCACACCTATGTAACGCCGTTTGGGCTCAGATTTATTGAACCAGGAATCTAAAAGCAGAACAAGCACAAAAGTAAGGAGAGATCTGAAGGTAACATCACTTTTGAAAAATACACACAAAAACCCTTACTCTTTTTTTCTGCTGCACTATCGAGGAAAATGCGAACTCTGTCAGAAGGAATGGCAAAGGAAATCCCAGCAGTCACCTTCATGGTGTTAATGCCAATGACTTCACCATCCTAAAGGTCATAAAGGTCAGCAAACCAATTAGTACTCCTTGTGCACACATCTTGATTCAATGGGAAAGTTCTTGTATTTTCTTTTGTGGACTCCCACAAGGCCAAAAGTGAGAGGGATTATGTAGGTAGTGGATGATTCTTGGCACACTAGTGACACTGATATGGTAGTGGTATGTGAATGTTTGTGTGTTTAACGCTGTGTCCCCTTACTGTCCACTGTATTAGACTACACTAACCTGCTTGTCCAGCTTACACATTTACTTATATTTATGAGAGTTATGTTTCAGCCCAGCAGTGACACGAAAATGTTTCAAAACACTCAGATCACTGCTGTGTGTTAGCCAATCTGTGCAGCACATACGCTCATTTTCCATTAGTATGTCAGTGTCACTGCAGTGCTGAGAATTATAAACCACTTAAATAATATATGCTCTGTGGTTGTCCTGTGTGAGTCCTGACCACTGATGAATGGGGTAAAATTACGCTGAGAAACAGAAGGAATGTGGTCTGAAATTGTAAGCTACAAAGTGCACCTTTATGGTAAGTAGAGATAATAAAATGGACAATGAGTGTAGAGACTAGGTATGTGTACCTAATTGTTAAGCATAACAAAGGAACTCACCAAATTAATAAGTGGACCACCAGAGTTTCCAAACTGTAAAAAGACACAAACAATTACAAAAGTCGGAAACATTCATCTTTGACTGGTTTTAAATCTTTGTGGAATCCAAACTGCACAACACTATTCTGCCCTACAAAGCCAAAGTGCAGTAACTACATATTTGGTCAAAACTGACTTTAGACTACAAATGGGGTTCAGGACATCTCCTTTGTCTTGTGAGACAATATCCTGGTTCAAAGTTGTCCCGTTCCATAAACTAATCCATACCAATACTAAAACTTTAATGCCATTTTTCTCAGTTTCAGCCTTGGCCTAGTTACTGCACTTTGGCTTTGTAGGGCAGTAAAGAACTATAGATTATAGTATTGCTGTAGAAACAGCTGTACTAGAGTAGATGACGCAGTGTATGCTCACATCTATGGCAGCATCGGTCTGTATGTAGTCCATGTTGTGGTTGGACAGACCCAGTTCTTTACTCTGTCTCTGAGTTGAGCTGACTATGCCAGATGTGATAGTGTTCCGTAAAGCGAAAGGGCTTCCCATGGCAACCACAAACTCTCCTTGACGTGCCTCTGATGACTTGCCAAGACGCAACGTCGGCAGAGGACTCTTGACATAAACACAGTAAACACAGTTAATGAAGTAGAGTATGAGTGAGAATGTACAAAAACACTATAAACCAGCATTTATATCTTTTTTCTGTTCCAACACAAAGTACCATAATTACCACTATTACCTTAGGGTTTATTTTAATAGTTGCAATGTCTGCAGCCTGGTCCACATCCTGCACAGTGGCATTGTAGGTCTCTCCACTGGTGAGTTTGACACGGACATCACGCTTGTTGGCTACTACATGAGCATTGGTCACTATTAGGCCATCGCTAGTAATGATGAAGCCAGAACCATTAGAGACGGGAATATCTCGGCCAGAGAACAGATGCCTGTTGAGGAATGATTAACAGTATGGAAAAACATGTACATTACTCTAAAGACGCCTATTCAAGTTAACAGTTTGAATATGCACTAAACATGTGATTGTTACTCTACATGTAACAAATTGGAGCATCTTTCATCTTATCATTTAGTAGTAGGTTTGCTGACACAGGATAAGGAGCAATGCATTTCATCATAAGAGTCTGAGTTCTTTCTTTAAGATGGATCAAAAGTGATAGCAATCAAAGGTGATCAGAATGACCAGGAAAAGTCATCGCCTACCTGTAGCAGACAGCTTGGTCTACATCCTACACCTACAAAGTGAATTCAAACATCACATATCCTAGTGTGAAGTCACAATATGGATATACACTATATAGACAAAGGTATTGAGACAGGCCTGTTTTCCAGACTTTGGACTTGGCTCCTTAATGCTTCAGCATACCAAGACAGTTTGGACAGTGCCAAGCTTCCAACTTAGTGAACACGATTTGGGGAAGAACCCTTTCTATTCCAGCATGACTGTGCCCCAGTGCACAAAACATCTCCATAAAGAGGAGCTCGGTGTGGAAGAACTTGACTGGTCGCACATAGACCTACCCTCATAATTGCTCTACATTATGAATGGGCACAAATTCCCAAAGAAACATCTTGCGGAAAGCATTCCAGAAAGAGTGGAAGATGCTTCCTAGAGAGCTGGAAACCCCCCCATAATGGCAACTCCATATTAAAATCTAAGTATTTTAATGCACTGTCTTTATGGCCAGGCGTCCCAATACTTTGGTCCATATAGTGTAGCTTAAGACTGAACATACCGTCCTACGATCTCGATGTACACCACAGCAGGAGCTGACTTCTCCACCACATCTGCAATGAAGTTGTACTTATATCGAGGACTGTCGGGTTTGAATGGGGCAGCACACTGGACTACGGGCAGGATGGAGTGGAGTGAAGAGATTCTGCGGAAACCAGTGTTTTGAGAAACGTCTGTATCCTGTTCCTCTTTAAGGCTGTGTAAGACTGCTGCACTCAGCCCCAGTCCCACAGCAAGAGCCCCGAGAAAGGAGCCCCGAGCTCGGCTGCTCCTGCTGCTGTCTTCCTTACGTCCCTCGGACACCCCAGCTTCGAGAACACGTGTATTTCTTCGTGTGTGTTCTTCAGAAGAGGTGCTAGAAAGGTGTCGAACAAGTCTTAGAGCACAGAGACGCTGGGAATGGTCTTGTTCCCTAAGCAGTCCTGTGAGTGTCCGGAGTAGAGCTCCTCTCACATGAGTTGGTACCATATTGCATCAGATCTTACAAAACTCCACATAAAACTTAGCAGTCCGTACAAACGCGTCGTCCATTACATAGTCTAAGCATGTAATTGTTTTCTGAGAAAGAAATGATACCTAACACACCTTTTTTTTGTTGTTAATTCCACCTTTACTGAAGATCTGCCCGTACATGTCAAATATACTCTTAACGGAAGGAGGGATTTGCGCATGCGTAAAAGTCTAGAATTTCCTATTCCTTGACTGTGCCTGATCTGTATACCATTTGTCTCACAGCATATACTGGTCGTTCCATCTACCAACTTACATACAAATTGAACACACAAGCTAAGCAGGCTGTATCAGTAATGCACTAAAATGAACAAACGTATTGGGACACTTGTTTTTGAGGCTTTGGGCTAGGCCAATCTTAATGCTTGAGTATAGCAAGATACATGGGACAACGCCAGCTTTGTGGATTTTCTGTTCCAGCATGACTGTGCACGAAGCAGCATCCATAAAGACATTGGTTGGTTGAGTTTAGTGTGGAAGAACTTGAGCAGTCAGCACAGAACCTTGACCTCAACCCCATCCAACACCTTTTGGGATTAACTGTAACGGAGAATGCGAGCCAAGCCTTCTTGTCCAACATCTGTGCCTGACCTCAAAAATGCTCTACATAATGAATGGGCACAAATTCCCTCAGAAACACTCCCAAATCTTGTGGAGAGCCTTCCAAGAAGTGTGGAAGATGCTGAATATGCAAAGGGAGGAACACCACCATATTAAAGTTTGTGTATTTGAATTAGGGCTGGGAAGTTAACGCGTTAATTAGATTAATTAATCACAGAGAAAAATAACGCGTTAATATTTTTAACGCA
>JBBPDH010000144.1:11369242-11379870 GCA_037974565.1 Clupeocharax schoutedeni
GTAAACAAAACTTGAAAGACAATCCAGTACCTATACAGAGGAAAATCATATTTTTTTGTCTTTCAAATGAATTATTGGATTGTGCTTCTTATGGGACGTGACGAAAAGGTTTAAACAAGGGTCCAGAGTACATAACTTCTGCCATTCCATAGCAAGACATGCAAATAGACAAATACTATAGGCCCTGAGTCTAGACAGATGTGTATGCATCTAAGAACAAATTAAACTAGACTTATGTATGAAAAACATCAGAGAAGGGAATATATTACCAGCTCCATAACTTAAACTCAGAGCATCCAACAGATTGCATTTTGTGCCTCTTCCTTGGAGAAAGTCAACCATGGCCTCCTGTGGAAGATGAAGGTTGAACTTAAACCAGCAGCCAGAACACAAAACAGGACTTAGTCATGCGTGAACACACCATACAGTGTGAAATTCTTTCTCTGCACTTAAGCTCTTCATTAAGTGAAGCAGTGGGCAGCCGTGAACACAGTGCTGGGGCTTACAATGTATGGGGACGGTACCTTGCTCAAAGGTACCTCAGTGGTGCCACTAGCAGTCATTGGATACAAACCTACAACCTTCTGATTGCAGGGAAAGCTCCCTAACCACTAGGCCACCAGCTGCCCCGTTTTGATGTATGAAATACAAATAGGAAAGATTCATTGGTCTTATTTTTGTGAAAAATAAAATCAAACAAGGAGAATTAACTATCTAATCGTAAAAGGGCATACTTACATGTGATTGCATTAGGCAGGCAGCGCCTCGCATCTGGACAAAATCTGCGAATATAAACAATGAGGTTGATATGCCGTGCTGTAAAACCCACAGACCTGAGCCCTATTGGGTATTCCAGAAAGCAGGTTATGCTACATAACCGGGTAAGTTAGTGCAGAACTTACCCGGTTATGTAGCATAACCTTCCTTCTGGAATACCCCCCTCGTGTTCTTCACAAAGTCGCGAAAGATATCTCTCTAACCAGCCACGTAATGTTGTACCACAACTAGTGTATACGTGTATTAGCAATCAGTCGAGAACGAAACTAACGAAACTACTTTTATAGACAAGACAAAAGTCGCTAGAAGACGAACACCCAAATTCAAATGTTCAAGAAAACAGATATACTTATAAGAGTATCATTTTTTCACTCGTTGTAAAGTCTGGAGTCTTGATTTCTTCTCGCTAGCGAGCTAACGTTAGCTAAAGTTTGGACTTTTTGAATATATAGTCTCAAGCAAAGATAAAAACTTACCACGTACGTCCCTCTTAGACATTTTTATTTTTGTATATAAGTGTATTTATTGATTTAAGATAACTTTTTGTTAATACACATTCACTCATAGCTCCCTAACTGTAGCATGTTCCGAGCCCTCTCTGCATTTCCTCCTACACCGCCTTTGAAGAGAGTGTACTGCGCATGCGCCGCTAACCACAAGTTCCTCCTCTTCTGCACAGAATCGAAACACAGGAGTGAATGTGTCATCTCTACATAATATGAACAAAAGTATTGGGGCGGCTAACCATCACACCAACAGGGACTTCAATGAGACTGCATAGACAAGGCAGAATTAAAGAAGGTTCCTGGATTAACTACTTAATTAATTAGCCATGTATTTTTCCCTTTCATGAAGAACTCCATGCTCAGAGCAGAAAACGTCTTTTCTGCTCACTAAATCACAAAGGTTTAGAGCTGTAGTGTACTGAATTTGTGCGTAGTATAATCTACACTATATGGATTGAAGTGTTGGGATGCCTGATCATTACGCCAACATGGATTTTAATTACACTGTATTCAAATTCATAGACTACATAGAAAATGTAGGTGATTTTCCCTTTTGCTGCTATAACAGCTTTCACTCTTATTGGAAGACTTTCCACAAGATTTTTGAGTGTTTGTTTGGAGAATTCATTCTGTAAAGTGTTTATGAGGTCAGGCATTGATGTTGGACCTCAATGCCTGACCTGGTTGTCCTCTATAATCCCTTATACAAGGGGTGTAGGTCTTATACAACCTCTACATTAGGTCTAATATAACTTCTGTTATTATTATTATTATTATTATTATTGTTGTTGTTGTTGTTGTTGTTGTTGTTGTTGTTGTTATTTGAGTAATTATTCTTGGTTGGTGCTGTTGTTGTTGTTGGTAGTGGTGGTATATCACCTATTTCAGACCTGTGCGGTGCAGTTGATCATTGCTCAGCGTGAAAAATGCCACGCGTGGCGTGCGTGAGAGCTTGCTGAAATATCTCACGCTCAATGCGTTCAGTTAGGATTAGTTAGATAACTAACTGAAGGATCCCAGTCACTAATCAAACTAAGCTGTGCGTTTAAATATACACTTGAGAGCCACCAAATCTACCGCTCATGACCTGCGTTTTGAAAGCCCGCTAGTGCGCATCCGCGAGAGCGTCAGTTATTCTCATAGAAACCAGAGACAGTTGGGCTGAGTCTGGAACAACAACAATGGAGCCCCCAGAGCCAGGCGAGGACGGGACGAGTGTGAGTAATTTAACTACAAGTACAGCCCATTTAACCGTGCATAGTGGTTTATTCAGTCGGTAGTTTGTTTACAAGAGTTAGACTTCACTAATTAAACTTCCTCAGTTAAAGAGTTAGAAAATAATCACAACAATTTAGCCAGCTAGCTTTAGCTACCGTTAGCAACAAGTTAGCAAAATTAAGTGGCTAATAAACCCACACTGTCCAGCTGTCTTAAGATAAGTGGGATACATTTAGGTAAATGAAATATCTGATGCTTTCAGAACGTCGTACACTGTTTGGAAACCAAACCTAACAGACCCAGCAGAATGGATGCTAGCCTTCAGTTGTTTAGCCTGGTCGTGGCTAAACAACTGTGTTAGGTAGCACCAACCATTTAAGTATGTAAATAAAGTGTATGTAGTGTGCTAATAAACGTTTGTATCTGTATGAGAAAGCTCATGTTTGCTGTTGATTAAGAAATCTCTGTTTCATAATATGGACTGTTTCAAAATCGATCCCAGTAAACAGAAATATACTTCACTGTGTTATTTGTGTCTTTCCAAAGTAGACAAGAAACAGAGCTGGAGTTGAAAATGTTAGATTTACATTGCGATTGACGAGCATGAACAGGATCAGGAATGAGTTTATTAGAGGGACAGCTGGAGTTGGACCTTTTGGAGGAAAAGTCATGGAGACGAGATTGCATTTGTTTGGGCATGTGCTGAGAAGAGAGACTGAGTATGCTGGGAGAAGAATTCTGAGGATGGAGCTGTCAGGGAAGAGGAAAGTGGAAGGCCTAGTAGGAGGTGTATGGATGTGGTGAGGAAGGACATGCATGCAGTTGGTGTGAGAGGAAGATGGAAGGATGATTGATTCGCTGTGGATGCCCTTAATAAGGAGCAGCAGAAAATAGAAGTAGTTTTCAAATAAAGCACAAAGTAGACTTGACAATTATGGCGTAACCGGTTCTTCATTTTGTTAATTATAATTTTACCAATGTTGTATTGTAAGATTAAGTCTTAATTGTTTTGTTCTATCCTAGCAGATGTACAAAGCACTAAGATTCTCTAAATACATGACAGCACTACTGCTGACACATTGATATATGCACGCATATTTTTAGCTTAGGGTTGCCAGGTAGACTTTGCAATTCTGTCACACATTTGGTTTATCAGTCAAATAATATTAACTTTGAAGCTTTTTCAAATGACATAAAATATTGACCAGATTTTGTTATCCAAACTATCTACATTTTCATTATCAGTTGATGTTATACATTGGGATTATTTGGAGACTTGAATTGCCTACTAGAACATTCTAATATAGAGAATCGATTGCTAAGTTGTATATAATTTATATAATACAATATATTGGTATTTAGGATGCATCTGCCGGGGATGTTTATGGCCAATTCAGATTCTTTACATTCAATGTTTAGCCTTTTTTAACCTACAGCTCACATTGTCTAGAATGTTCTAACAGACATGTAATGTAACATATGTAATAAGTAGCTTTGTATTGGGCCAAATCAGCTTTTTGAATGCTTAGGCTAAAATCTATTGCCTTTTTAAATAAACAAATTGGTATTAATAATCAGTTGGGGGGTATTTTTTTTGGTCATTTTATCAGTCCATTGAATTCACTGTGTTGCATCTTGTTTGGGGAGGAGGTTGTTATATAGAGTCAGAATTAAGTCAATGAGTCTTTTATTTCTTTCACTGTAGGGAATGGAGTCATGGCACCAGCTACCTGCAGAAGAGGATCCCAGTCAATTTCTAGCCCACACATCAGTCTTACATGAAGTTACATGTCAGCACAGTGCCACCACCAGCCATGAAGGAGAATTGTTTGTCACAGGGGATACACAAATGCAGCGAGTAATTGATAGATTTGAATCTTTGCAGCTAGGTAAACACCAATCCGATGATTGCTACCACACCCAAAACTGCAGTTTAAATAAAATGTCACTTTGAGCTTTTTATTTTATTGTGGTGTTATCCTTTTTACCTTTGCAGAGTTTCAGGATAGTCGTCTATCACCTGCATTGACATTGATTCCCCAGGAAAAGACCCTCATCCTTTCTGAGTCCACTCTTCTTCATCAGACAGACTCAGAATTTGCTCCTTTGAGGTACATTATTCAAAAGATTAAGCATTCAGTTTAAAAGATTCATTATAATATATTTTTGTCTTATGTTGTTTAAAATTGCTTTCTGTTTGTGTTAAGGGGATTTCTTGATCTGTCCATTGCCTCTGGGGGTTTCCCTCATATGGCACACCTGAATGTGGAGTCCATCTGCCCAAACACATTACATGAACAGGCTTCGTTGTCTCAGCATCCTTTGGGGTTGATTGCTGACATGTCCGAAGGTGGCAGTAGCTGCTGCTCGCTATCACAACACAGCCTGTCACCCTGTAGCAATTTCCAAGTAACCCAGGTTCATGAAGAGGACCAAGGGAGTGGACCAAAGAACAACAGTGACAACCAGATGGAGAAGGAACAGACTGATGTGGATGTGAACAAGAATGTTGTATCTGCTTTAAGTGGCAGTACTTCTGTTCACTCCTTGCTGGATCACCTAGAAAAGGATGTTAGTATAGGCAGTATCAGTGCAGTCTCCGCTGACCCTGAGTCTGCACTTAATCAAAGAGAAGCTGTTCTAAGCCAGCCACGCCTGAATCAGTCACAACACATTGATCTTGGCCATGACAATACCTCTCCAGAGGACCCAAAGTCCAGACTGTCTGGGATTAGAGAGCAGCCACAAGGCGACTCCTCTTCATTATCATTCCAGAGAAAGAACACAGGAAACATGGGTGTGTCACGTTCCTCTCTTGTATCTACAACCTCAAATATTACTGTTCGCTCCACAAGTATGCAGCCAATACAGACCACTGATGTAGCCCATAGGCTGCTCTTGTCTTCCAGCCAGAGTGATGCCACAATCTCTCCTTCTGAACATGCAAGTCAAAATGAGACAAAAGGTACTACAAATACACGGTTTGCTACACCAGACAGTGCAGTTGGCGTACCTGTGCCAGGGTTGCAGAGTGCAGTTATCTGGGCCTCAGGCAGTCTGACAGCAGTGGATGGTTCCTTCCTGACTTCTCAGCCCGTGTCTCAGTCCACACCTGCTGTGCTTCTTAGCAGAGAAGCAGCAGCTGCTGCCATAACTAAACGCTTTCCCATACAGTCTCGTCCAGACAGCATCTCTACTATGGCCATGTCAACCCAGAACAGTTGCTCCAAAGCAAGCCAGATGCCAGCTCTGGACCTTAACACCACAGACCTTCAGACCATTCCTGGAGTTCCATGTGTCACATCTGGATCAGTGGAAGCTCACACAGAATCAGGTGTCCCTCCTTTACAACCTGATGTTCCAGATAACCATGAAGTCCCTTCAGCTGGACTCAATGTTTCGGCCCTGACTGCTGAGAACACATCTCATCCACCAAATTTGAATGCTCTTCCTGCAACAGTTGACAGGGAGTTCAAGGATCAAGTTTCTACATTATCTGCAGGAAAAGTTCGCTCTCTACCCACCCTCAGTTATCTGCAGAAAGTGGATGCTTGGAAGGCCAATCAGAGTTCCAGCAGGTTGTTATATGACAACCTGGCCTTGCAGGAATTTGAGAATGTACCTCCTAAGAGGAAAATGCAGGACTCTGTGTTTGATGGGCAAAGCAACATGCATGCTATACACCATAACAGGACAGAGTCAGAATTTGGCACCAAAACCAGTGCTCAGGCATGTCAGCCAGGCATGAATATCTCTTCTGGGCCAGAGAGAGGCACACTGAGACAGGGGGATCAGGGGACAGCTGGAGGAACTGGAGCACCTTCTTCAGCGTCACCTCTCGCTCACTCCCACTCTTCTCTCAGTACAGTAGTAACATCTATTCAGCTTAATGGGGCTCAGCACAACCTGCAGCATCCACTTGCAACCTCTGAAGACTTGTCTTCATATCTACATGAATCATCACTGCTCCCAAGAAGAGTAGCTGGACAAAACCCAGTAGATCAGCTGGATACGGGACCTGTTAAACCTTCTGCATTGTTCAGTCTGGGTCAGTTTACTGATGTGTCATCAAACCCCACCATAGCAAGTGCCCTTTCCAGCTCCCAGGGCAGTTGTCAGGGTGAACAGAGTTTTCTGGCATCAGCAGGTGCAGCATCCTCTGTAGTGAGTCTTGAGGTGGACAACTATGCACCATACTGGACTTCTAGACCTGGGTCCCCTCCTCGTTCATTTGAGCTCAACATTGAAGACAGGATCCCTGTAAGTAAAACAGTTTGAATGAAACAGCATGACTACTAATGTGTGAATGGATAGGTTTTTATACACTGTTTAGCTTTGACTGGAAAAATATACATATTTTATGTATCTGTTGACAAACTATTCATATCTCTGTAGATGTACCTCCATAACTTGGGGATTGATCAGTCACCTTCAACAATTTTAAATCCATTTACACCCCGAGGACCTATCAGAGAGCCTGAATTCTCTCCTACTGATCTGTGTACCATCAAAGACTCTGTCGGAACACCGGCCAAGAGCACGCAAACATCTGAAGGTGAACACATATTTCTTACATGTCACTCTAGTAACTTTTTCCGCTAGCTTTGTTACTTGCAGTTATATGATACTGCCAGAATAATATAATGCAGTTATATTTGTACTCTGTTGAATTATTAATTTTTAGCCTAGTGTGATGATGTGCTTAAAATGAGATGTTAGTGATTATTTACTTATCCAGCCCCTCTGGTTTACTCACTAGCAATCATTTTGATATTATATTTTATTACAATATGTGGCCAAACGTATGTGGTCAGCTGACCATCACACCTATATGAGCTTTGATTTCCACAATATTTTGGAGTGCATCTGTAGGAGTTTGGGTCCATTCTGTGAAAAGAGCATTTTAAAGGCCTGGCTCTTGTGTATGTGTGATTATTGCATTACATGGCACTACTGAGTCTCCAGTATTTACTGAAGTGGGGATTACCTAGAAGTTTTTTAAATGAATTTTCTTAACATCTATATGTTTTTTGTAGTGACAGTACCTACTCTTTTGATTACCCTTTGTACTTCAGTTGCTATTATTTTAGTTTAGATTAGTAGCTTTCACATATTAAATAGAAATGTTCACCAACTGCTACGTTATAAAAGCATTTTCTGAAGCTGACTGACACACAGTTTATTTTTTTTGTTGTTTATCATTGCATTTTTTGTTTTGCTTTTTCTTCTATACAGGGGAAAGTCCTCATAAGGAGACATTTTCCAGTTCGAGTTTGTTTTCTGTAGATTCCTGCGCATCTCTAACTCGGCGGCTTGCAATTCAGAGGCCAGATAGACCACCTAGCCAAGGAAGTGTGCGAATGGTGCGTTGCAATGTAGAGACTGCACATGATTCTCATACTTTGTCACACCAAAGTTCTGCTCCTCAGGAACCTGGCAGTCCCAAGCGAGAAGGTAGTTATGGCCTCCCAGCCCGGCTTAACCTGGAGTCTCTCCCTCATCCTGGGGCTTTGCCAGAAGCTAAAGAGGCTGACTCGTCTCTGGTGGGCTCTGGCACCTTGCAGGAGATCAGGCGTTTGCTGGGTCGTGCAGAAAGCCTGGTCTCTGGGCGTTCCTCACTGATGTCCTCCTCTGGATCGCACTGTTACTCAGAGAGTAATACATCATTCCTATCACTCAGACGAAACACACAGGCATACCTAGATGACTCCTCTCTGTCGGTTGGTGGGAAGATCTCCCCAGCGTTGGCTCGTTCTTCCTCTGATTCTGCCCTGAAAGAGAGCTCCTCATCCTCATATGGGCCTCTGGAGCTCTCAACTCAGACTGATCACATAACCACAAACACTGTAACTCACTCTCAAAGCAAGGAGGAAAATCTCAAATCACGTGACCTTCGTGCGGCACCAAGAAGGACAGAGCCCGAGGGGTGCAGTGCAGCAGACCCAGACAAGTTGGGTCCTGTAGGCCTACCAGCTCAACAGGGCAATGCCTCCTCAGGATTAGATGACAACCAGCAAAGCCAGGAGAGTACAGAGAATGCTGGGATCGGCTCACCTGAAAATAGTCCCACCCACAGCCTGCAAGAGGGAGATTTGGGTGTTTTGAGTGATGGCAGCAGTGAGAGTTCACTTGCTGCCAGGGTTGCTAAGCTCCTGCAGAGTGAGTCGCCAGTCTCTGTGGTGACAAGCAGGCCAAGTACTACTGACCCGGAAGAAAGCAGAGCTAGAGGTAAACACTCTTTTCACTATCATGGAATAACCATAAATTAAAGTAGGAGTTGCTAATTTAATTCTCCCTTGTTCAAAGAATGGATCATGATGAAAGTGTCTGGTGGCCAGTGTGAAGCCTTAGAACTCAACGTGGAAGACAGAAAGAGAATTGAGGAGATCAAAAGAGAACTCCTGCTACACACCAAACACTCGAAGGTACAACACAACCCACGTTACGGAAGAAATCTGATGATAAACTTTCATGATATCATAATTTCTTGATGAAAATTATCTTTAGTATTTGTAACCATGGGTAATGGAATAATGTGAGTCTTTTCTCTGTGATGCTGGCAGACTGCTATGTGGACAGTCCTGATAGTCTGTTAAAGGTAAAAGTGTGTGTCTGATAACTGTGTGGTTCAGACAGAACAGTGTTCTTTTATACAGGCAAAAAAAAAGCATGTGACTGGACTATTTTTTCCTGACGCTTTTTCCTGATCTATCCTCCTCTATTCCTATTAGTGTTAGCCCATATTTGGCCTGTGCCAGTATTGGTGTCAGACAACACTGTTTTTTAACAGAAAAACAGAAAAATGTTTACTGCAGTATATTTAATTGAGTTATTGTTTGTTTTTAAGGAACCGTTATCTTTGGGTTTATCTATGATAACATCTGGTAATTTTGTCTCTTTAAGGTAGAATATTTTGTAGGATTACGTCTGGTGGAATTTAATGCACACAAAACTGGGTAACAGTCCAAAGTAAATCAAACATCAGATTTGTAAGACATACTTTATTAATGCTTTATTAATGCATTAGTGATATTTATATAAAACATATTTCATAATGTCGGTTTCATATTGACTGTAATAGCACCCAGCAGTAATTCCCATGTGGAGTTCTCTTTTTCAAATGATCTGACACAATTGTTTCCGCTCATTTTTCAGTGGAGCTCGGATTCTGAGGGCAGTTCCCAGTCCGGCATCAGTGCTGTCCCACAGCCTAGAGTAGGCTTTGCAGCAGTGGACAATACAGAGGACCATATATCTGAGCAGCTGCAAAGAGCTGGCCACAATCCACTGGATTCTACCACTTCGTTACACACATCCTCTGATCACATCCCTGAGTCCAGAGTCCATCAAATCGCTTTTCGGGATCGACTGAACCACACTACGCCACTCACATCCATTACAATAGCAACCACTCGTCGCACGCCATCACCGCAGCTGCTGACCCAACCCGCACTGGAGGGCCAAACAAACACTGCGCCACAGCAGGGCCACAGAGTCACCCCCACACACTCAATGATAAAATCAACTGATGAGGAGATAAGACAGACTTTTGTGTCTGACAGGGAAATAGAAATTGATAAGAAGGGGACAGTGAAAGAGGGAAAGGGTGCAGATGAGCAGGAGAGTGAAGAAGGCGGTGAAAAGATGGATTGGGCTGTAGTTCAAGAAGTGGTTCATAAAAGCTTGACAGGCAAAAAAGATATTCCACCAAGTTTGGACTCTCATAAATCTCAGACGTCCCAATTCCACCTCACTCTTTCAACTAAACCAGAGCAGAGTGTGACCAAAAGACTCGTCTCACCTAACAGTGAGGCTCGCACCCTCTCTGAGCTGCAGCTCGACTTACACACACACTACTCTGACAGACTGCCCAGTCAGAGCACCCAAGGAGGAATACCACCCTCAGTCTCCATCTCCAGGGAAGAAAAGCCTGCCTCAGTAATAAGCGAGACCAATGCAAGTGAAAACCGATGTGCAGCCCAGCACTCAAAATTGGTTCAAGGCTTTTCCCAGATCAGCTCTAAATATCCACCAACCTTTACTCCACCCCAAAGACTTTCTACATCAGCTCGACCCCTCTTTATTCACACAGCTGGTAAGCAGCAACATTTTAGAAAATGTGTTGAC
>JBBPDH010000144.1:11388116-11399445 GCA_037974565.1 Clupeocharax schoutedeni
ATAATATCTTGAAGCAGTTTAAACTATGGCTGATTTCACTGTTTTTGTGAGGTCATGAAAACCAACCACACATACACAAACTGATTCAGTCGACTCATCAGGTTAGTCCAGGTCATTCATCAACTGCTTTTTGACTGTAACACAAAACAGGTCATCTGATCAGAAGACAGGTCTATCTTAGAAACATGGTAACAAAATGAGCCTGAGATAAGCAGGGGCTGGAAAAATGTTCATTTATAAATGAATGGGTACATAAACCTACAAAGACATAACACAATAATCCAAAAAAATTTAGGAAATGGGCCCTTTAGATATAATTAAGAAGCAACTGGGATTGTGAGCAGCTGTGTAACATATGATTGGCAGAGATGATGTGGCTCCTTGCTATGCTGCACCAATGGAGGCACCCTACACAGGGCAGATATATCAGCCAACAGATCCTCCTGAGGCTGCTGAGAACACTGACTCCTTTGAAGAGGAACCCCCACTGTTAGAGGGTAAAGAACATTGTTGTTATGACGAAATGTTTTTGAGAATTATTTATTTTAAAGAATAGAAGCTTACTTTGAATTACTATGAAGCAGAATCAATGAAGAAGGGAAATTACTGTGTGTACCTCATCAGAGCTGGGCATTAACTTTGATCACATCTGGCAGAAGACTCTGACTGTGCTGAACCCTCTGAAGCCAGCAGATGGCAGCATCATGAATGAGACAGACTTAACTGGTCCTGTGCTTTTCTGCATCACTTTGGGCGTCACTCTTTTAATGGTATAAAGCACATGTTGCACCATTACATCAGTTCTGGTCTGGAAGGCTGGAGTTATGTACAGTTTTGTGATCTCTTTGTTCTAACATAATATTTAAACCTGGTCATTTGTAGAAGAGTTTGTAGAAGTATGTGTGTTGGAGTAGGGAAATCATGAACGCACTGTATTAGCAGTGATTTTGGCAAGTATTGATGTAGCTATTTTTTTCAGTATGTGTGTGCTCTCTCTTTACAGGCAGGGAAGGCTCATTTTGGCTATGTGTACGGCATCAGTGCACTGGGTTGCATTGGTATGTACATGCTCCTGAATCTAATGAGTGCATACACCATATCATATGGATGTGTGGCCAGTGTATTAGGATACTGCCTGCTGCCCATGGTGGCTCTCTCTGCTTTTGCTGTTTTTTATTCCCTACAGTGAGTATCTGCAGCCACAACAGCAGTTCCCAAAACATGTCCATATCTATGCTGTTCTAACAAAGACATATATCTCAAAACTTTACAGAGAAAAGAAAAAAAAAACTCAACTTTTGATGTACTCACATTATATTTCAAGTAATTTCTACTGGATTGCTTTTACACTGGTTCGTTCCCAAAATTGGCAGCTGCTGTGCTCTTGTAATGTAGAAAAGTGGTTCCCAACACTGGTCCTGAAGATCTCGGAGTTATTTTTTAGCTGAATGGAGTTTTCTGTTCTACTCCTTAACAAGCATTTGCTGAGTTGAAGTGGGTGTGTGAGAGCAAAGATTACACCTAAAATGTGAGGACGGAGGCCTTCAGTCCCAAGGTGGGATCCCACTGATGTAGAAAAATAACTGATATTCAGAAGCTGAAAGTAAACAATCTGCACAAATTATCAACCACAGCAACTGTAGTTCTCCCACACTTTCTAAGTACTCAGCATTTATGCTAATGCGTCTTAATGAAACAAAAGGAAACCATCTGGATTTTCCAGATTCTTGGCTGTTTTTTAATAAAGTTGTTTCTGTTGTGTGTCCAGAGGACTGTTGGGCACATTGCTGGCCTTGCTTGTGATTGGCTGGTGCAGTCTGTCAGCTTCGAAAATCTTTAGCTCCACTCTGGATATGGCTGGGCAGCAGCTGCTCGTGGCTTACCCTTGTGCTCTGCTGTACGGAGTCTTCGCCCTGCTCACCGTCTTCTGATCGGCCACATGAAGAAAGTTCAGCGCACGTCAGCAAGACCACCCATCAGTGGTTATGTGTAAATATCAGGAAAACCTCAGTATACATTAATTTTGAAACAAATTACAATAAGAGAATGGATGCCATTTGAAGTCCATTCTGTAAATGAGCAAATCCATTATCAGGAAAAAAAAGAAACTGACCAAATTCAACAAGCTTTCTTGCTGAGACATAGTGTATTAATATTATCACAGTACAAAATAATAATCCCAAACATAATCAGTCTTAATGTCTGATGAAGTGTACTATTCAGTAGCTTAAACTTGGAATAAGTATTCAAGCTTAGTCTTATCCAACCTCTTAGGAGTTGCTATGCTTACTGAAGGTTCTTAACAAGAACAGATTGTTTCACAGATTGTTTCATGTCCCATTTTCTGCTCCATTAGATCAAATTATAATACAATTCTGGTTGATTGCAGACCATTCAGAGACATATTTGCAGTAGAGAAGGAGAGGGCTTTGTGTTATTCTTTTAACTGAGTTTCTGACTGATTACTGATTATGAACCTACCAGGTTTGTATTATACTCAGTGGTGAGATAACTGGAAGTCTTTATTCGACACCTATGTATAGAGAGCAGTAGTGAGTAAACAACAGAGGTGAAAATAGTAAAAAGGGCGACACAAAGTGAAGTATGTGTAATATGTCAAAATCTTACTCAGTTAAAAACAGTAAGAAGCCAAAAAACAATTAAAACTGGAAGTATGAAGCCAAACATATACTTAAGTGAATGTTAGATTGTCTACTTGTAATTGTAAATACACTGAAATCTACAAAAGTAAAAAGTGTTTGTGTTTGATAAGTGCTGTGTGTGATGAAGTCCTCACACAAATTACATATATACTTGGTTGGATGTTTTTATAAAAGCAATGCATTAAAATGTGCAGCAACTTGATGAGCAAAAGAATATGAAAAGAGTCACCTGGCCTTTGAAATATGAACTTTGTACTTCAAAAGTGTTCATGAAAAAATGTAATGGGAACATAGTATGTTTTATCAAAGGCAATGATGTATAAAGTTGAAACTGTAAAAAGTGTTCAATTTCAGAGATACTCAAAAACAAGATTTTCCAAATACACTTAAGTACAACATCCAACCCTTTTCCACCCCAACAAACAGATTACTTTATATATTTTTCTTTTTTTGGCACCGGGGCCCATTAAGATCCATATAGTGCTACACATTTTAATGTTTATTGCCGATGATGTTTATTGTGTAACATTTCATCTATGTTAAACTGTAATATTATTGTACACAGTATGTGGGAGTATATAACTGACACTGTCTGTATTTTGTTTACTGGGTGTTTGCTGTCTAGAAAAAAACAGGTCTGGTATTTTTTATAGTTTATGAAGTGCCAATGTCCAGTCACTCTTTAGGCTAAATGAGGGTAGTGTATTAAATCCGCAAAACCTTTCTTATTTCTGATAATAATTTCATTATGTCACTGTGTTATCACAATAAAAATGTTTATGAATGCATGACTGCCTTGCCCTTACAAAAGTCCCAATGCCCTTGACATTACTTTTAACCTTACTATAGGGTGAGATACCTGTCGTGTACCTGGAGTCTGTCAGGTACTTCTTAAACATGAACTGCTGATATGTGAGATAACCTCTCTCTCTCTCTCTCTCTCTCTCTCTCTCTCTCTCTTTCTCTCTCTCTCTCTCAGAACAAATACTGAATTATGCAGGAGAAAATGAGCTGTTTGACCTTCTGATCTTATTCATAATTGAACTTATACATGTAGAGTTGCATGTGCATCAAAATATCCTTACAAGGTTCCTTGTAGATTTATTACAAACATTGACTTCAGACTGTACAAAAATTATGCTAAAGAAAACTATGAACTGCCTGTTTTGTGTAAAACAAGTTTCCAAAGAAAGAAATGAATATACTGATCTCATAAGTAACTATTTGCTTATTGTTAAAGATTCAAAATACATTTTACAACAAAACAGTTTTTTTTAAACATAGCAGATATTGTAAATAAAGAGAGATATTTACAGTATTATTCCAATATTCAGCATGTGCAAGACAAAAATGTTGCTATGAACACTTATCCTGTAGCTCATGGCTGTTTAGTTATTGTAAAAGTTTATATTCAGAGTCAGAGCAATACTCAAACTTTTTATGCAGTGCTGAAAGACTACGTAGTGTATGATTACATCATTTCCTTCTGCACTATAGAACACTCATTTTTCGGTCTAACTTCGTATTCCTTAATGTTCTACAGTCCCATTCCATTTCACAACTTAAAAAACACTGTAATGTACCTTTCATTCTCTGCTGAAGAAACACCATAACAATCAGAACTTGATCTTCATGCCTAGACTTGAAATGAAATTCCCTTGTGTTCACAGCAGTTGAGCCAAATACTCCTTTGCTTCTGTTTATCTGAAGCCCCTGAGGCCCCTCACCTATGAGTCCAGGTGTGCCCCTGGCATTCTTGGCAAGCAGAGGTTCATGGTCTCTTTGGCTTGTTTCCATGCTTAGAGCCCTTAGAAGAAAAAAATTGAACATAATGTTGATTTGCAATTTTACTTTTGTGACCAATATACAATGTATCATTTTCTGCAGTTCAATGTATACCAATCAGTTTTTTATACTGCAACAGCACTCAACCTACCATTTCATCAATCTACTGCAGAGATCCTAAATCTACAGACACCATACTCTGTATATAAATGTAAAGTCTATGTGGCTTAGTATCCCAACACAGTGCTCCAACCTGCTCATGCTGTTAGGTTTCATGCTTCAGTCAGGTAATTAGTTACTGGCTTCCACGTGAGTTGTGGGACGAATAATAATATTGGTTGAGTGTCTCCGAGTAATGAAAAATCTTTTTTCCCCCTTGAGGTCCCAGCTACAGTTAAGTTCAGTGTGACCTTTCCTTCACTAAGAAACAGAGGCTGGGCTAAACAGTTTTTTTCAGTATTAAAAGTCCAGTTTCATCTAGGCGTAGACAAATCTGTATCTGGGAATGTGTCCCATATAAAGGTTTAATCCACTGGAAATTGCCCAAGTACCTCAAAGTAATATTTCTGCGGCTTTCTCCGTTTAATTATCATAAATAGAAGTTCCACACTAATGCCCAAGAACAGTATGAACTAATTGATGTAAAAGCTGTGCATGTTTACTCATAAAGTGGAGAGGCGATAAAAGGAATAATCTGCTGCACTTCTGTCGTTTCTTAATATATCTAATGTGTTGTTTTACTAGCAAACATCCATTAATAAAACTAATTATAATAATTTATGGCTCGTTTTTAGCTGGCGCGTAAGAGCGATAGGTTATTACGTCCGCTGTGCGTAATTACGCACAGATTTGCTGGTCCCTATTTCCATGCTTCCCAGCTCCAGCCTCATACTCACCCCGTACACTTTGGCGAGCTTGTTGAAGAGCATCTGTCCCGCACTTACTTTGTCCCTCACCCCGCGCACCGTGCCGTTCTTGCTGCGGATGGTCACGCGCTTGCCGCTGAAGACGCGCTCGTCCGCGCCGCTCGCGTACAGCAGCAGATCGTCGGGCTCGCTCCCGCTGTCGTCCAGGCGCACAGCCGATGCGCTCAGGTGGCTGTTGGCCTCGCTGATGGCAGGCGAGGCCGCTCTTTCGGGCTCCGAGCTAACCGTGGTGTCCGAGTCCGCCGGGTCTTCGAACGGCTCCTCGCGGAACACCTCCGCCAACACGCGCCCGGAGCGCGCGGACGCCACGCGGAACCGAACCCTGCGCGCCGTCTCGGGCCTCCCCGTTTCTCTCTCCATCAGCATCAAAACAAACACAAACTACATCATTCAGAGATTTTCAATTGAATGTTTTCCTAATGTCACGACGCTGGTCCACTCTGTTGCGCACGCCCGTGTGTGTATTTGGTGTGTGTGTGTGTGTATTTGGTGTGTGTGTGTGTGTATTTGGTGTGTGTGTGTGTGTGGTGGGGGTGTCAGAATGGTGTCAAGTTGACACCAATTGTGTAAATATTGAATGAAGCTGATCCATGGAGACAGTGAAAACAGACTGAATAAAAAATGAAACTAACCACAACAAAAATTAAGAAGCTTAATTTAAATTAAATAAATTTAAATTAAGGCTAAAACGTGTGTGAGACTATTATCCAATAAAATTACCTGTAGAAAGCTCTTCAGCTCATTCGGTCAGAGAGAGAGCCGATAGAAGTCCTCCTTGTCAATAGATGGCAGCGCTGCTCTCAGATCATGAACTTTGTGACGCTAGTTTCATAGTAGAAGACAGAGCTGAATGAAAACACTGGAGGTGGAAAGTTGAGGGTGTTATGGTGGATCATGTGTATTATATCATATATCGAAAATAGACTTGAGTGTGGCCGAAGCTCAGCACGGTAAGTGTGAATAAGAAATAAGGTTCAACAGATCAGACATGGAGTGATGTTTCTTATTAGTTTCCACGTTGAGCTTAGCAGCCACTAAATGAACTCTCTGGGAGAAAAAACATTCTTGTTCTACTGACATGTGGGAACACTGAGACACGCCCAAGTTCATAGCTGGTAAAATGCTAAAAAATATTTGCCCATAAACATGTGAAACAGTGGGTAGGACCTACAGAGTCCGGTTTAATCCTTACTTGACAAGGCTAATACTGTAATTAAGGCAAGGGGAAGAATTACAGTTTCAGGAAATAAACAATATGCCATGCTAACCATTGAGCCTATTTATACATTTTCCTGGGCGCGTGGAAGTTGTAGCAAAGTTAATTACATAAAGACCATCTACACATAGTTTAGGTTCTGACCATTAGCTGCCCACTGCACTAATAACTTCTTCTAGACAGCATTATTTTTTTAGTTATTTTTTTTAGTTAGTGTACTCATGTCTGTGGAGAAGATTGAGATACACTCTCTCTCTCTCTCTCTCTCTAGGTTAAGATGCTGTCATGAGTCGCAGTAGTGGACGTGGAGCGAAGTGTGGAGTGCCTGCAGTGATTGCATGCCTGGCAGCGCTGCTGTGTGCCAACGTGCTGCTCTATGCTTATCTTGAGGCTGTATACGAGGGGAGCTCCCCTCCCTCAGGACATATGCACTGTCCTCTAGGACACTTTAAGGTAGGCACAATGGCCAGCTGCACCCCCTGGCTGCAGTGTGCCGAAATCAGTGCTGATGTTCGTCGCCTAAGGCTAATTGGACAAGGAGCTGTGAAGAAGGTCAGATTTTTGCATTATGTACATATTTTTTAGTTAATTGGCATAAATGCTTGCGAGTATGATATGTTTTTGCCAGAATGTTGCTTGTTGGGAATAATTAGGCTGTTTTGTGTTTCAGGTGTATCTTTCAGAGTGGCAGGGACAAAAAGTAGCACTGTCTGTCTGGTCCTCAGAGCAGTATACAGCAGATTTCCTTCATGGAGTATCCATGCTACGGTCACTGCAGAGTGTCCGTGTAGTAACACTAGTGGGTGTGTGTGAAGAAGATGGAGTGTTCGTAACGGAGTACCACCCTCTGGGATCTGCTCTTACACTTGATGCTACTCTTGCTCAGGATCGTTACAGCGGCAAAAACACCTGGCAGACACGGCTGCGGCTGGCACTGGATTATGTCGCCTTTTTGGTCTTCTTGCACAAAAGCCCAGTGGGCACTCGTGTCATGTGTGACTCTAATGACCTACACAAAACGCTCAGTCAATTCCTGCTGACCTCAGACCTCCGGCTCCTGGCGAACGACCTGGATGCCCTGCCACAGGTGGTGCCTGGACATCAAGGAGTGAAGTGTGGTCACCATCAGTTAGTGGGACAGTTTGTTGCTCCGGAGCAGCTGTGGCCTTATGGCGAGGATGTGCCTTTCTCTGACGACCTTATGCCTGGCTATGATGAAAAGTCAGACATCTGGAAGATTCCAGATGTGACACGTTTTCTGTTGGGTCATGTGCCTGGGAGTGACGTTATCCACTTCCACCTCTTTCAAATACATGCAGAGTGTAAAAAGCATGATCCTAAGCTACGGCCGACAGCACATGAGGTCTTGAGTGTATATCGCTCTGTGTATGACAGCATGAAGGAAAGTCACACAGAGATTGTCAGAGACATGTTATAAAATTGTTGATTTTACATATTGAGAGAAAGGCAAAAAGGCAGTCCAGTGTGACAAATAGTGGTTAAGAATCTCCTGGTATTGTTGTGGGATTGATTAGCAGAATAGGCAATAACTGACTGAAATGTCATGACATATTTTTTGCATTATTTGAAAGTTAACAATTGTTTGAGAACAGCAGGATGCATTTAATAAAGTATAAATATGTGCTTTTGGTCATTGACCTTGCAAACTCTATCTCCTGAAAGCCCCGTTTTATGAAAGATTTAAAAATGTTTTTACAAATGTTTTGTACTGTTATGAAATACCCAAGTTTGAATTTTATAATAGATTATTTATATTAGTAGGTCTGTCTGCATCTTGATCATTGTTCTTTTGTGGTATTCTGCAACTTGACTATTTAAAGACAAGTAAGATAGAAAAGCTGTTTAATGGTACTTTAGTACTTTAATACTTTAGTACTTTAATATTTTTATGATAAAATGAGGGCTGACTATTAACAGAACAATGTGTGAAGGTTTCACTGTTTGCCAGTGTGCAGAATTTAATATTCTGGGTAACATTAAGGATAACATTAATGCACATTTGTTTTATCTTACATACAGTGTGCCATTACATAATTCTTTGTCACAGCATTATAAATGACGTCCAATCTTTGTGTCCACCACTTTACTATTTTGTGTTTACTGCTTTTCAAACGTAGCAGCTATTTATCAAGCACTTTGTGGTTTTAATACACATCTAAACATGCACAGTTGTGCCATTTAGGTGTATTCAATTTAGGTTCTGATTCTGAGTGTTCAGTGTATTGTTCTGAAGACTTCCTCTGCTATGTAGTATGGACAGTCAGTACGTTTAAATATGGGATTTGTCTCTATAGCATGTTGCTAAAAAGAGGACACCCAGAAAGATAAAATGGGGTCTGAATTAGAAATGTGTTGAGCAAAAAATGCTTAAAATGGGACAAGAGGCTGTTCCAGATCTGACCCACAAAAAGGCCATTCATTAATTCAATCAGTTCCTTCCTTCATTCATTCCTTCTAAAAGAATCCACATGAGAACATGGTTACTATGGGTTTAATTTGCTAAGTAAAATGAATATCTGTATTTTCATGTAACCTAGGTGGATTTTGAACAGTTTGATGCTGAAAATTTTGAAGAAATGCTTGTAAATGATAAAAAATGGAAGAGAAAATGTGCGGCTGCTGTTGCACGTCCCTGTTGGAGACGGAAGCGGATGTACGTCACGTGTTGTCTCTCAGTGGTGGTGTGTTTACGTTGCTGGGGTCGGACAGTGGTGGTTTGGAGCTTTGGACCGAGTGTGTGGTGGGGTTCAGGTGTGTGGAGCTGTCTCCGGGGGGGTCCGTAGGGTGAAGCGGAGCTGGGCTCAGGCCCCGGGTCTCCGTCCGTAACTTTTCTTTTTGTCCAAAACGGCCCCCCGCCGCCGCGATGAGCTCGGGCCGGCCGAGCGATAGCAGCAAGCCGGAGGAGCCCCCGGGCTCGGCCGCCCGGCCCCTGGCCGAGGTCTTCCGAGAGGAACAGAGTGACGAGGATGAGGACAGTGGCTCTAGGCCACCGTCTCCTCCTCCGGAGAACCGCGGAGGCTCCAGGCTCGATGGTACAGGAGGCAGCGCGCCGGGCTCCGGGAGCAGGAGCTCCGGACTCAATGACTCCCTGTTCTCCTGGCTATGGAAACGGACTGTCCGCAGAGGGCCACTGGTAGACCCGGCCCGAGACAACTTCCGCACCATGACCCGACTCTATTCGTCCATGAGCCCCGCCACGGACTCCGTAAACCTCAGCACGCAGACGCACGGAGCAGTGTTTAACCTGGAGTACTCGCCTGACGGGTAAGCAGAGAGCCCCCGTGCTTATGTTGAGCTCGGCCGCCTGCAGCCTGTGACAGCGTGTGTGTATGACGACAGGCACATGAGATATTTGTAGCCCAATGGGTTAAACGCTTGCCCGTGAACCCTATGAAAACAAAGTTGCAGGTTCAAACCCCCACTTTATACGATAGTGTTCTCGAGTAGGAAACTTAACCCCTAATTGCTCCAATGCGATTGTCCCTGTAATAAATAATTGTAAGTCGCTCTGGATAAGAGCCTCTGCCAATGGCACTTTATATGCATCATTTTTGTTTTTACTATTAAGTGCAACCGTCTACCATGTGCAATATTGTGCAAAGCTGTTACCAGGTGCTAAATCATAATTATGATGTGTCCTGTGTGCAGTAGTCTTACCATGTGCAGTGTCATGTAGTTTCCCCTCAATGGCTGCTGAATTTCTTCATTATGTGCAGTTGTCTTAGATTTCCGATCTTTCATCTTATGTACAGTAGACTTACCATGTGCAATATCAGTACTTATGTCACTGTAAATTACATTCCACTGATCTCTACTAATTGCGAGAATGTACTCCTAACTAGCGTCTGTGACAAAATTCACTTAACTGTATGTTATTTATCTATAGTGTTTATATGGAGCATTTGTGTATATGGTGTATTTTATAGTGATTTTATTCCTACAGATTTTTTAGATTTATTTAGACATTATATTTTAAATGGTTCGTTATATTGTGTCTGCGTGTCTTTGCAGTCATAACATAGGCAAGTTTTCTGATTCTGATTGTGTTTTGCAGCTCCGTGCTGACTGTAGCTTGTGAGCAGACGGAGGTACTGCTGTTCGATCCCGTATCATCCAGACATATCAAAACACTGGTGGAGGCGCATGAGGACTGCGTGAACAACATCAGGTAAGGTGCACTGCTGGAAGCAAACCTGAGGAGAGCTGTTCACCCAGAACAGCAGGTGTGTGCGCTCCAAGACCTGCTCATCAGGGCTCGGGAGTGTAACATCTGTTTAACACATGCTGAATTGGGTCAACGTCAGCTAAAACTTTTGATGAACATGAACACTGACAACCTCTCTCTCTCACTCTCACTCACTCACTCACTCACTCATTCACTATCTCGCTAAAGCTTATAAAAAAAGTGAGGTTAACATGAAAAAACAAGATGCCCTAAAACAATGGATGACTTATGTACATGAGTGAAAGTAAAAACCCTTGTTTTTCCTAAGCCAGGTCCTGGAGCCCCCCCATGCTTTGTGCCTTTTACAATGTACTGTGCTCTTATCAAAAGAATCAATCAATTAACAGACCTTTCCTGAATTAAAGTGTGCACGAATAAAGGAAAGACTATAAAATGCAGGACGGGGGCCTCCATGACTGAGTAAATTTTCTTTATATTTCTGCATAAACTGAAGTACAAGAGTACCTCACTGCACCTGCTTTAAAATGCATTC
>JBBPDH010000144.1:11408410-11436855 GCA_037974565.1 Clupeocharax schoutedeni
GACGCAGGGACTCCCCCCCCCCCCCCCCCCATTTCTGGGGGGAAAAAGTGCGTCTTATGGTCCGAAAAATATGGTAAATAGCAATAAAACACATATACATTTGTCCTTATAGAGTTATACATGTACTTGTTTTCACTTTAGCATACTATATGACAGTATCTGGTATCAGTGTCTGGACTGCCTACTCTGTGTACAATGCATTTTAACCAATACACTTACCTGATCTGATGTCATGGTCCACGCCTGCTACCTTAACAACAGCGTTTGCAATGCCTTCCTTAGTGTCTTTATCCCTGATCACACCTTTTATACCTCTGTGCACCTGAGAGGGGCAGGCAGGACAGAGCATGAGGCAATAGCACAGAGGACAGAGACAGTAGGATATAGAGGACAACAGAAGCACTGACCTGCTCCATGTAGAGCAAGAGAGACTCCTTATTATTCTCCCATTCAGTGGGAAGCTCACTGGCATGTGGGTACTTATCACATGACAACTCTACAGTCACTTCGAAACAGTTAGTGTGCAGGTAACTGAAGTCATTCATACCTGCAAACAGAAAACATTACCATACAAACGGAACAAACGCAAATAGTGTATTTTAGTATGCAAGCTGTAAATGAATTTTGTACAAAGTATAGCAAACTACACAAATTGTTGCTGCTGTGGCAAAACCACATATCTCTAGAATAGTGAATTTATAAAAGTAGGAATAAACGTAAGTTCAAGCTTTGTTACAGGACAAAACTCACAAAAGGTAAAGGCCAGCTTACGTTTTCAAACGATTAAGATATGAAAAAAGATTTTGACATGACGGCGACAAAATTCCAGGTGATTTTGTTGCATGTGATTTTTGTGAGTGTGTTTTCTCACTTCCTGGGACAGTGTGCCAATCAGCTCCATTAATGATGTTGTTGTGCTGCTGAAAGTCCTCATAATGGCAGTGTCTGCGATCTGGGTTTGCCATTGCCAGGTTGGTGGAAGCGTAGACAGCCGCCAGCCAGCGGAAGAAGTCGTTATCAGGGGTAGGTGTATCCTGGCGAGGGATCCAGTCCCGCGTGCAGTCGAATGGGTAAGTGACCACCAGCTCTCCTCCATGCATGTTAGCACTCAGGACAAACGGAATATCTTGCATCCAGTTTATTACTGCTCGGGTCTCTGGGGCGACCTTTTACACACATTTCAAGAACACGTCACTTTTTGATAGTGCTTTACTGAAGGGCAGCATTCTTAAAGGCACCAGAGCTACCTTTCATTACATTATAAAGGCTTATTCCAATAAGGATCAGCATTATGTATCTATGTCATTAAAAGTCTTAGGAACACTTCCCTTCAAAGTTCAAAGTTCAAAGGCTTTATTTGTCATCTCAACCATATACGGTTAGTACACAGTGAAACGAAACAACGTTCCTCCAGGACAATATAAATTAGCAGAAAAACTAAACTAAACTAGCTAACTAAGAGGCCTAGTTAGCTGGCTAGCGGAGACAAGACAGATAGACCTAACAAATTTCAACATAAATTTACAAAACTAACTAGCCAAGTAGACAACATAAAGTGCACGTGCAAATGTGCAAACAGAGCAACAACAAAGTAGAGTGTTCAGTAGAGTGTTACTAAAATTCCTGTCTTCACACAAGATAAGATTTTTCTGGGAGCCATCTGATGAACCCACAACAGCACAAAGAAACAAAGAAGAAAGTGGAGGTCAGAGTGTTAACCATGAAGTGCAGATGGAAATGTTAATCATTGTACATTTGGCACAGCTTATGTCAAGAAGGCTGATATTTGAGCTCGCTCGATTTGCTCTCTCTAAACATAGCATGCCTCAGCGAACCACAAATCTCTTTAAAAACACGTTAAAGACTCTAATCAAACTTCAGGAAAATGAATGTTGTGTATGTGTGTGAGTGAATGACTCCACACTTTGTATTACTTTCCTTGCACTGTTATTTTTTGGTGGGAGGCCCCAGCACAGGGACATTCAGCTCAGAGGAAGTCCTCACATTCTTTAAAGATCTGCCGACTTCAGTGTGAGCATATGTTTGTGTGTGTGTGTGCGTATGTTTTGGTGCTAAAGGTTTCAACACTGAAATCTAATCACTGTTTATGTTTCAGATATCTTGGAATAAATTAACTATGGATCCAAATAAAGTAAAACAATGAATGTTCTGAGATCTCCGCTAAATATCTTCACGGTTTCAGTCATTTAGCAAGCCACATCAGACGCATTCCTCTGCGCAAAATTCAATAAACAATGGACCTTATCATCTGTGATTCCTGCTTTTGTTTTTCTCTTGAAACAGAGAATATGGAATCAGTTCTGGAAATGGAAACTTTATAGGAGAATGAATCAGTTTAACAAAGTTTTATTATGAGCGAATCTGTTGGTCTGTTTTCATGAATAAACCAAAGGCACATTATAAACACTGCTATTATTTTTACCCAGAGAAGCCAAGTGTACGGCATACATACGATTGCTTCCGTTGTGGTGTAGTACTCTGGCATGGGGACATAGTGGTTGCTGACTTTCTTCTTGTCCGTGGCGAGCTCCTGAGTGTCCCACAAGATGTTATTAAGATCAGGGAAGTTGTGGTTTAGGTCAATGCTCTCAAAGGTAAAGCGACCTAAAGCCCAGCCGGAAAGTTCAGAACCCTGAAATGGGACACAGACACTCTATTCCCTGTGTTGAAGCAATGCAAACATTAATTTATGGCGTCTGTTCCATTATGCAAAGATTTTTAATTTCATTGTGTTTTACCTTCTCATATGCGACCTCATATCCATCAGGGTTCATGGATGGTAAGAGGTGGATGCGTGTTTCCTTCACCAGCCGAACTATTCGCTGGTTGCCTCGTTTGTACTCGTGGCAGATGTATTGCATAAGGTTCAACAGCAGCTCCCGACCCAAAACTTCGTTTCCATGCATCCCGGCCACATAGCGGAATTCTGGCTCACCTAAAAGTAATAAGGAGCCACTAGATCAGGGCCCAGGGTACTGCTTAATTTGCTAAATGAAACCTTAATACATTTATATGTACAGTCATTATTTCCCCGGAAAAAGCATTAAATGCTTTTCGTAGAAAGCCTTCAGTGTGTCTTTTCTAGCTGCTAGCCAACATGTCAAAGTTTACTTTGGCTTTGTCACTAATAAAAAACACATGGTGACAAAAGTGTGTCACACAGACACGACTGAACTCCCTTTAACATAAACACCATCAGCTTGGCGCCTGAACACCAGGGGAAGACTGTGTGGTCTGCTGGAAAAGGTGAAATATTTGCTCCTGGGAACCAGTACAGAACAGCAGAGATCGACATTAATTCACATGCACAGCTCAGCAAATCATACACACACACACACACACACAGTAAGTTAAAGGAATAGTCTTTACAAAAAACAAACGTAAACACATTTCTGCTTACCCCAGGATTAGTCCACCAGCTAAGACATGGTGGAATCCAAATGTTGCTTCTTAAATATCGAACTACACCTGCAAGGCTGTCCATAGAAATAGACCACAAACACATCTCTCAACCTAATTAAACTGCCTCCATCTCTTTATTAAGGGGTCACATGGTTGTAAATATGGTTTAGGACACATTTTGACTTACTAGGAGTTATAAAAATTAACCAAACTTCTTCACAACATGTGGACATCACAAAGGCTGGTATAATGGGTCAAGAGAAGCTGATGATGTTTTAATAAAAATTATTTGGGTTATTTTAGTGACTACTGCGGTATGGGGTTTGTTAGCAGAGTTATAACTGCACTTTTAAACCTGAATTTTTTTTTTTAAACTGGTCAATTTCATTTTTCACCAAACTATTCCTTTACAGATATAACAAAACTAGATATTTACGTATTTTCTATACAATTAAATTTATGATAAAATATTACTAGCACAGTTTATTAAGAATAAGCACACTTCTTCCACTAACGGATGTAGTTTTATAACAATAGGTTATAACTGGGAAGTAACAAAGCAATTCTTTATGTATCTATGTAGCTGGATCTATACAGACCTATCTAGATCTAGAACCAGATCCGTTTTATATATATTTCTGGTCACAGAAGACTTACTCACCCAGTTCATGTTTTCCAGGGTTATCTGAAATCTCCATTACATAGAGCTTAAGTCCAGTGTAACTCTTTCCAATAGTGTAGATACGGGTAATATTTGGACACTCATCATTCACTGCCTTCAGTAACTGCACAGAAAACAACTGATCTCAGTTCACGTATGTGGACTTTTAAGACTGTACGACATAATAAATGAAGAATGCATGTAAGGAAGCAGTCAAATGTTTTCACCTTTCTCATCTCATTGTAATTATGATGCCTGAAGTCTAATTTGTCTGCAGAACCCTTCTCCTGCTCAAAGAAGTACTGATGGTTAGGATCTGTGCACAAAGAAACCGAGAAATGTAGTTGCTAGAATGTATTAATGTTAAAACCAAAGGTTTCTTTGATGTTATTGTTATTAATGTTATTGTTTGATGTAATCTGAAACCTGGCATAGGGCAGCCCAGGATTTCAGCCCTAAGGCAGATCGTGCCATTGCTGAACCAGCTCTGTGGGTTGATGCGGATAAACTGAGCCAAGGTGGGTTCAGGGAACAGGGCCAGCACAGGCGTCTCTTGGTCCTGATTCCCCACAAATACCTATACACAGACACACACAGTCTAACTCTTAAAGATCCATGTGTAGACAGAAGAAATGCATAAATACTTCTGAATTATGCAAATGTCCTTAAAGCACAAGTTAAGGTACTATAAATTCTCTTGCTGGCACAAAATACCCAGAATCTGGGTATATAAATGATTCAGCGTGATAAAATGTTCCTAAAACTACACACGCATTAAAATCTTTTCAGCGCTCCGTAAGCATTTGCAGGAAAGGAGTGCCTCCTTCCAATTGTATGATTTTGCATATCCATTACAATCCGGCAATGCTGCTGGTTTTAAATGCTTGTGATGTGCCTTTATTGCTATTCTTTAACTTTACTCACCGCTTCCTGTGATCCATTCATGCTGGGGCTCCAGTTCTCTGTATCATTACTGAACTGGACCTTATATGTTTTAACCCAATCAAGTCTGCAGACAGATGCGCACAGACAGACACAACGTTTTAATTAATTTTTTTAAGCAAAAATAAAAAAATAACCATGCAAAAAGCCTTAGTCTGTGACATTTCTACAAAATAAATAACAAATGTGTTATATAATATGTTGGATTATGAAATGCAAGTACTATGTGTTGACCTCCAGATGGAGTTCCTGCCCTGTAAAATGACTCCGGTGAAGAGAGTAGGCCTGAGAGTGTCCATCTGCAGCCACTGCTCCTGATCTTCTAGTCCAGCACACCACGCTCCATCATATTCATCTCCATCCTCTAGACCTGACTACACACACAGACACAGAGGGACATACAAATGCAGAAATACACATGTCTAACAATATCAGCTACCAACAAGCATATCAGTACCATAAAAATTCCCACAAACATAGAAGGCTGGCTGACCTGTATGTTGAGGCGTGCTCTGTTGGGGCCAAGCCCACTGCTCAGTGATGACGACGCCTGCAGCTGGTAATCAGACACCTTCAGAGACTCCAGACCCACTGGTGGACAGTCTGCTGGGGGAGAGAGGGAAGGAGGGAAAGAGGGAGGGAGGGAGGGGACATAGAGAATGAGCACTCAAGGCAAAAATAAATGAACAGTTAGTCATGGACTGGAAGGAGGGGGTTACTTATAGGGAAGAAAATCTCTAACCAAAAAAAGATAAGTTACAGCTGAAAGATTAACATTATTTATGACTTTGTTTTGAATTGTTTTCTTGGCTGTAATCTAATACAGGCTTAGCAGTTTAAAAATGATTTGGTCAGTAAAGTTTTGGAGCCTCTTCTCATACATTCTGAGAAACTTTTATTTTAAAACATGTTCAGCACCACGGTGACAGCCATACAATGGTTCCAACAAGATAAACATTAAATATATTGTGTTAAAGTATACACAAACTCACTGGAAGACACTGAAAGACTATAAACTATTTATTTTGGTACAATACTGTTGTACAAAACATCAGTTAAAGACTCCCAAATGAGGGTTTATTTAAAGATATTTTTCACAAAATGCAAAAATCTGGCAAAAAAACTTTAAAGAAATTCAGTATTTTAAAGCTTTCTACAGATTCTACATCACTGAGACCTTAGTCACTCATTGTGTTTTGATGTTAAATGGTGCAATGGAGCGAAACCAGATCCAGATTTCTTTACAATGGCGGTGACAGGTTTACAATGTCAACACAAATATAACCAGTTAATTTACTGCCCTACACCACCAGCGAACCTGCGGGTGTTTTCAGATTACTATGGTCAATTAGTCAATTTGAAGAAAAAAAAAGTTTCCTGCAGGTTAATAGATTTCAAGAAACAAAACCTTCTTAACTATAGTAACTATAGTACAACAATGTCTTAGATGGCTTCAGGCAGTATCTTCATAACTATGTCATGTAACTACATGGTCGGTGAGGTACTTTTTAGAGACATCCAACACTTTCGGATGTCTGGTTTCTATCACGACCATAAGAACAATTCTGATTCAGCGAATATTTCTAGGACAGAGCATTTCATAGCAAACCACAATGAATGGCTTTGCTTAACAATTCTTTTTTTTTTTTTAAATATTGTCATACGCATCAGACTGCCACCACATCTAAACACTTGCGCTAAAGGAATGCAACTGCCTCCAGATGTGTGGTGTTCACCTTACTTTTTTATCAAAACATGCAGTAAAGACCCACTGCCTGCTGAACAACATCCTCTGAAGAAGCTCTGATGTGGACTGCTATTGTGTAGCAGGAACCCAGACTGTGGCTATGATTATGCAACTCCAGCAACAGATATGCTGTGCTTACACATGATGGGAATGTATAAATTATGTGAATGTACACAATCTGTCATAGTGGATCACAGATAATAATGAACATTTCCATTCTCCTGTATGAAAGTTGAATGAAGTTAGAAATCCCTTCCGCAGGGATCTTATTCCTTATTCTAACAATTCTGAAGATATTTTGCAGTCTCTAGAGATCAGTTCAGCTTGGTCTATTGATAACCTGTCAGGTCAACGCACAGAAATCAGCCCACTAAAAAACTTTCACTCCCATCCCACTTTCTAACAACCTTAGAAAGACTTAAACCCCACTTCAGATAAACTGCCAAATCGGCACATTAGCACAGGACAGTTGTCTCAGAGCATGCATACACTTTTCAGTCGCCTCTAAGTGCTACAAAAGTTATAAACTTAAACACTAGGTCCGTTTTGCATGCTCCCCACGCACCCCTGCCCCAACAGATTGAAGAAACTCGCCAGGTTTGCTTGTCTCTTCCTTCTGCACGGCAACCTCAGAGACACTCGGCTGCTCTTCTGCTGCCTCCACTTTGCTGTCGTTGTGTTTCCCATTATTAACAAATGTTTTCCCATCTTTGAATACAGTGTCAGTCCCATTACTCTCGAATGTGTTGTTTTGAAAGGATGCTGAGACACACACGAAGCACAGCAGGATCGCCAGGGTACCGCTTTGTTCGAGCATTTTGCCTCCGTAGAGTTCAGCTCTACTTATCGGTCAGGTCAAGTATTTAAATGCTGGAGCCCAGAAGAACGCCCCGGTAACCCAATACTGCACCTACCGTAAAGAGCATAGTAGCCGTGTTGGCTGAAGTGGGGCTACAGTTTAGTCTCAGCCATCTGATCTGATGCCTTGACTGTTCAGGATACGTTTACTGACATGCCTGCAGAATGTCACAGAGCACATAGCCTGCTGCGCCTGGAAAGCCCTAAAAGTTTAATCTGAATTAAACTCTCTTTTGCAGAGGAGTTAGAGACTTTATGTTAAAAATACTTAACATGTGCAAACGCCTCTGATCAGCATGTGAGTGTACTTGCAATATTACGGCTGTATGTACTGTTCTTGCAGCAAACTGATCTCCTCTGAGGAATAGAAAATATTTTTAACTGTGTGTTTTTTTTTATTAGTGAGCACTGCTGTTATCCATCTTTACTTCTTCTTCCTCTTCTTCTTCTTGATGGGTTTATTCTCAAGGTCGTTCAAATGGAACTGTGTATATCTTTTTACCCAAAATTTCTGCATAGCTACCATTTTTGATTATTTTTTTTCATAATAACATACAGTGGACAAATTTGGGACTATTGGCTATTTTCTATTACTATTAATTAGTAATAGAAAAATTCATTCATGCTATTCATGAGCATCAGTTTGTGCCCACTGCTACATTTGCTACTTTCACAATTAGCCTCATAGTCTACTAATTTCTGACTGTGGTATTATGATGCACATCTATGGAATCTGCAGAAACTAAACCAGTTGTAGGAATTGCTTAAACATCTGTAGTGCAGTTTAACACCCTCTTTAATGACGTATCCATGAAAAACTAAAGCCCACAAACCGAAAACGCAACTTTTTACACATTTATACACATCAAAGAGTGAAATATATTGATACAGAACATGTATAAGTGTCAACTGGTCTGGAAAAATTGAAACCTACAAATGCCTTCTCCAGAAAACCACAAGCTTAGTCCTTAAAGGCAGAAGAATGTGGAGGAGTCTGAGGGAGGAGAGGAGCAAGAGTAATGTAACCAATGACCCAAGTGGTACAATCGAATTTATCAACATCATTCTAAAACACTTAATTATGTAATCAACATCCATTTGATTAATTCAAAATCTGAAATAAAAAAACCACAATCCCAAAGTTTTCACCTCTCACACCAGTATATTCCCTGCTAATTTTATTATTATATTTTCAGGATTTTCCTTGTGCCCTTACCATTTGCATCTGTTATTTTGAGGCGCTTCAGTAGTTTGTTAATATTCTTTAAAGTGTCAAATCTTATCCGCAAAGAACCAAATAATACAGGATTTTCAAAACGAAGAAAATGCAAGTCTTGTCCACAACACAATGTAAAGAGTACAAGCTGTTACAGAAAGTAAGATGTTTTTTGGAGATACAGTAACTTGTACTTCAGTTACTGTTTCTTCCTGACAAGATGTTGGGATATTTTTATCCAGAGGCAAAACTCTGGACTTTATCAAGTCCAGAGTTTTGTGACTTGTCTTTCAGGATATTCTAGTAATACACTATAGAACATGTATACAAAGCACATGGATGGAATTTACAGTTTTGGAACCAGAATGCCCTTCAAGATAATAGAAGGAATTTAAAAACTGCCTCTTAGTTTACGTGTGCTAATGGAGGAATTTCTGTTGCCCTCTTTAGCATCATTCCAGACCTCAGATGAGCCCAAAGAATTTTCAACTGACAAGACTGTCAGTGGGCTGACCTTGGCTTTGCATGTCAGTAAAGTGGGAACTCCCATTAGCCATTAGCGTTTATAGATTGCAAGCAACTGGTTAACTCTGTAGTACCATGTGAGCTCTTGTTTGTTTGGAATGCTTGCAGAACTGTTGCAGAAAAGCTTAAACATCCTTAGACTGGAGGGAGTACTTTTTGTCACAATTCCCTTGCTGAAGAGCCATCTAGCAGAGACAGTCCCCACAACATTTTTGAAAGAGTTCCCAGTTCCAATTTTTCTGCATCAAATATTCAAAATTCTGGAGGGTTCAGGAAAAGTCAAAGAGGAAAAGAAACTGAGTGGTATTTCACAGCTTGATTGCTGTGCCATTTGTGTTCTACTAATAGGGACAATGCTTAGGTACTGATTCTATATTGATTGCAATTCTGAAAATATTGCAGTTCTAAGCATTGATACTACTATTATTATCCTGATTATTTGCAACAACACTGTATGGCCTCCGATCTTTGCGTATAAAATGAGCGACTGAATTGGTGATATGCTTCGCTGTAGGGATCTTGTTCAAACTTTTGTTCAGTGTTCATTGTTGGCTGTTAGCAAAAGGTTTCTCTGTCGTCTTGTATGATGTTGTCTCGGACGATGTCTCACAATGTCGTATTACCACAATACTTAACTTTTGCACAGTAAGGTTTGCTTAAGGCAGGACTAATATCTGCATTTAAAAACTTTGAAAACTAAAAGGTCCTTCACATTAAAACTGTAGAGGAGCACAAATCTATACTATGTTGTCTGCCGTTCCTGTTTTTACTGAACATAGAAAATAATTGGCTCCTATTACATGGGATGCTATGCTGCCTGCCACCTCTAGGCTTACAGAGGATGTTTCTCCACCTCAAATTAAAAAATTTAGAAATGATGAATTTATTTTAAAAAATCAGTTTTGGAATCAGTGGGACAATACATATATTGCTGCAGAAAACTGCAATACAGAATAACTGAATAGATTTTCCCCATATCTGTCCAGTAATACTACATTTACAAATATGCATATAAAGGTAAAGTGATCTTCACAACAAACTTTTTACCTATTCAAGAACCTTGAATAACATTAAAGACCATTAATATAACCTCTACATTAAAGGTATATGGCACTTTGAAAACACCATTTGTTCCTGTCCCAGTACATTACACTTCACAAAAAACACCTAAATATTAAATACTAAACTAAAATCTTTAGTATGAATGTGTACATATCTTCATACAGTGCAACATACAATGTATGTTCCTGACATTGACATTTTGAATGATTAATTTGGAGTGAAAACGTCGATCTAGCAACCCTGCGACGCACGGTTGGTTTCGGTTTTGAAAAAAAAAAGAAAAACACTCTCACATTGACCCCGCCCACTCAGAAATGGCGGCTTCCTAAGAGTGAGGACGACAACTGTTTAACACGGATGTTTCTCACTAACACTTTCAGAGGAGAGCTGTCGCTGACTATTCGTGAGAATGTAGTGAAGGTAGGCTACTGTTTTGTTTTTAAAGCGCCCGGAAATCTCGTTAAATCAGTTAACTAAATTGTCTTTAGATTAACCACAATTAACTAGCAGGCAAGCTAACATAAACTGCCAAGTTTTTGTCGTTATTAATCAACCCCACTTCCGAGCTACAATAACTGAGAGAGACTCAGTCATTTTTCTAACATGAAGACAAACGTATCTTTTTAACATTAGCTGCAATAATCTCCTGCTTCTATTCTTTATCCCGTGCTAAATGAGGTTTGACTGCTATTCCCGGTTGTTCACGGCATTTAGCAGACACTTTTAACCAGAACGACTTACAGTAGTGCGGAAATATTCTACGTCTGTTCTTCATACCTGTACAGCTATACTAAAATCAACACCTGCTTTTTACCATGTCACTGCCAGCTTTAGTTACACACCATAACAAACCTTGTCAAATGAAAAGAAGTTTCATTGCCATTTGGCTAAGTTTGTTCATTTCATCCATAATTACTTACTGTGACTGCGTTAGATTAGACTTTGTTGCGTTCCTTAATGTTGCTTCCAAGTGTAATTATTATTCGCCGGTATCCACTGGAAGTGGGTTTCACAGTATAGAACTGTACATTTGTGGGGTCAACTCATACAGTTTTTATTATATGCTCAAATCTTTTGAAGAATAGAGTTTATCCCTGCCAAAACTGAGTAGACAATCAGATATGTGTGCTAGCACAGCCTGCATCAATTTTATGAACAAATCTCTGCTGATCAGGTGCTAAGCTGGCAATTTTGATTCAAACTGGGATGCCTGGCAATTATCGTTCCTTGTTCAGAGGCAAATAAAATCTTTTCTATAGTCCTTGCAATCTGCTTAGTTCCTTGTTCTTTGGTTTGTGCAGAGATGATCAGTGATGTTAAAAATATTTCTGTTAAAGAATGTATCTTTACCGCAAGTCACTCTGTCCCTTTGTCCTGTCAGATTTACCCCAGACACTTCAAGTCTGAAGTGAAAGTTTTACAGGCAACAACTCAACACCAAAGTGGTGGACCAAGCAAACCCAGAATAGGGTGGCAGAGTGCTGAAGCATATAGCACATAAAAACGACTATCTTCTGGATTTGTCTATCAAAAAGGTACCACCAGTAAAGTGTGATGGAGGAGGGATGATGCCCTGGGGCTGTTTTTCAGGGTTTGGGTTCAAGTGAAGATGAAATGCAGTAAATATACAAACACAATTAGGCAATTAAATGCCTCCAACTTCTTTGCTGTGGTTTGGTGAATGTGTTTTCCTGTTTCAGTCAGTAAAGATGTGCTTTAGTGTGGGGGAACGCCAGTGGCCTGCATAGGGCCCTGATCTCAACCCAGCTGAACAACTATGGGATGAATTTTAAACGTCTGTTATAATATATTCTACTCTGTGAATTTTAGTGCCTGGCCTCACAGATGTTTTTTTCTGATTGAATGGGCACATATTCCCACAGACAGACTCCAAAATTGTAAAGCTGCCCTCAGAGGAGTGGAGGCTGTTGAAGCTGCAAAGAGGCAGCAAATTTCAAATAAATGCCTATTATTTTGAGATGCCCACGAAGCCCTGAAAAGTATGCTGGTTAAATGTCCACATATTTTTGTCCATATAGTTAACGTTGTACTCTGTTCCTCATTTATCTTGTATCAATGTGTTGAGACGTCCGTTGCTAGACTATGTCACTTTTTGACTGAATGGTGAATGAAACCCTTTATAATAAAGATTTGAGAGATGTACCAGTAGTTAATTTATTCTCTTGTGCCATTCTTTAATGCAAATTCCAAAGATATCTTCTCATTCTTTATATTTTCTTACATATGTACTAAAATGCCTCTTATACTGTACAGGTAACAAAGGAGAGCTCTATCTGACATGAAAAGTAACTTGAAGCAGCATGTCACCTCTATAGGTGAGGGATGTATTTCAAATATGATACAGATATAGTAATTACATTTGTTTTATTAGTTGGCTCTTACACGCAAACCGCTGAATGATGTTCATATATCTTGTGGCCTATTACTCTCTTGCAAACGGTGGCTTTGACGATGACTTGGGTGTGATGCTGTGGCATTCTCTGCATCAGATCTTTCCAGCTGACCTTATTTTCTTATTTTAGAAGAAACTGCATATTTCTTCTGTAAAAATCGTGAAGACCTGTATCTCTTCACGATTTTGCAGATAGATGGATATTAAGTCACACACACTTTTTTTTAGTCAGGCTGGGTTGTTTAGTTAATACATAAGATAAAAAAAATTACAGTGCATGTCTTTCTTCTGTTTTAGTAAAAGACATCATTCCACATGGTGTTCCACCACTCTCCAGGGCCAATGAGACAAGCACTTCTCGCCTGGTTCCACACCACCTATCTCAGGATACTGGCAAGAAGCATGTAAACACTCTGGAAGTCTCAAACCCACAGCCAAAACATATGCAGCAGAGTAATTCTGCTCTGTCCTCTCCCTTGGGCTCCAAAAAGGGTTCTGGAAGAGTTCAGAATAATTTCTCCAAATGTAATGTGCTCATGAGAAAATTGCAACTTAACAACAACAACAACAATTGCTCCAGTAAAGATGGCTCACACCAAGCTGCAGCTAAAAAAGGTGTTCTGTTGCAAAGGACCAGCTCTTATGAGAAAGAGAAAGAATTTGCCTTGGCTTTGTGTAAGCAGTTGAATGAGAATCTCAAGGTAATTACCCAAATATCTGTTTACAAATATCTGGGATTTAGGGCGTACTCACACTAGACCCAGCTGCCTTGTGCTTTGGCTGACCACAGTCCCCACTCTCACACTCTCTGATGTTACCGACCCAAGCACACTTGCTTTATTCCGTTACTCACTGCTTTATCTACTTCGTTTGTCAGATTTAGAGAGTGCATCCCGTACCTTGGATCCACTTTTTCTTCAGCTTGACACGACACTATTCAGTAGTTCCTTAGTATCCATGAGCACAAAGACAGTTGTGAATAGTCAGCCAACCATCAGAGGGCAAACGAAAGATTAGGGCTTTATTAAGCTGCCTAAAAAAGGAGCATGTGTGAGTGAGGTTGAGTTAGAATAATCGTGATTTCAGTATTGATAAAAAATAATCGTGATGATCATTTTGGCCATAATTGTGCAGCCCTACACACTTGTCAAACAAACTGGACTTTGGGGGTAATGTGATTGAGTATTGATCACCTAGTGTGGGTACACCCTAAAATATTCCTCAGATGTTATCTTTAATTGTACCTTTTTGCCTCTTTTGTTTGTCTGTATTGCTGCTGTGTTAAATATTACTACAATCCATACAATCGTCTTTCATTTTCTTAAAATGTTTTCTTGTTTGTGTGTGATGAATCTGTAATATTTAGGTTGGAAAGACAATGTTGCGCTCAGGGAGTACCCAGCAGTTGAGTCCTTTGAGTCCTCCGCTTGTTTCCAGGCCTCCATCTGAGAGCACTTCATCAGCCCCTCAAAGGCAAGGCAGCATCTCTGGCAGCAGTGTGGAGCAGGAGGGCCAGCACTCTGTTAAAAAGGTGGGTAAGCTACTTAATGTGGATCACAACTCAGTTACACAGCCCTGTTCCATCACACCAGGTAGGTTGAGTTAGAAGGATGTGTAAAAAGATATTGTGAAATGAAAAACATTTTTGCTTAGTTGTGTCATTAATAGTTGTAGTTGCCATATTGACTGTAAGATCTAGACGAAAAGGCAGAATAACAAAAGCAAACCAAAAATATGTAAAGTAGGGTTGGCACCTCGAGCACGACAGCCACCTCAAATCACCTTTTTCGGTCATAGTTATATTAAGGATACACCAAAAATGTAGCTGACGAAAGGTGGGGGGTACCCAACCAAAACAGTGATGATCAACAACCACAACCTGCCGACGTCAGATTGGATTATAGGCAAAAACGTCTGCTGTGTGGCCGCATTTCCATATATGTAAGAAAGAGACATGAAAAGACGCGTGTAAAGCATGCAATAATGCCGAAATTTCCACTGGGGGTGCATCCACAATCAGGATTAATTTATCATGTGAAATCAAAATTTCCTGATCGAGCACAAAAGAGGCGAGACCCTTCAAGCACACCCACTCCATCTTAAAATGCATGAATTTATTTGTTTTATGAGAAAAGATATTGAATTGTATACCATTTCAGCTATCTTGCTTTTAGGCTACTCAGGAATGGGGCCAAGTAAAATTTTGTGCATTGAATGCTAAATAAATATTTTCATAGTTTTGTAACAGATTTATGCTTGACTGTAGGTAAGTATGCACAGTCCCAGCCATGAATGCAGTATTACAAAAAATTGGTATAATAACTTCTTTCAGTGTTTCGTTTTTGTCCAAGTGTTTCCTCCTTATTGATTTTCTGTTCTGGTCAAAAAAAAACCCCCAAAACATTTCGGTGCATCTCTAATTTATAATTAATTTAAATGTCATTTATTTCTTCTGTAAATTTTCTTTAATCTCTATGGTTGGGGATCGTATAGCAATAAGCATTTCACTGCATGTGATACCGTGTGTGATTGTGTAAGTGACAACATTTTAATTTGAATACATTTGAATCAGAAATGTTTGATGTTTGATGATGTGTCTTCTTTTCCCATCTTATAATCTTCATAGGAGAAAAGCAAACCGTGCCAGGCAACTACACCAAGTAAGTTGTTATTAACATTTAATAAGAAATTAAATCCCAAAAAATCCAAAAGGTGTCTGACTGCATTTTGGTGGGGGTTTTTTTTGCATGTAATGAGAAGCCATATTAAATGTATTCATTTCTTTTGACTAGTATTTAATTTAATGAGGCATGTCTTTAGCATTGTGATATCTAATTCCATTTTGAGCTAAGTCACTAAGCATCAAGTGCTTAGCTAGACATTATAAAATAATAATAACTTGCAGATGAAAGCTATGCTCTTTTTCCTGCTGTGCTCTTTTTCACCTGCAGATGGCAGATTATCTTTGAAGAGACGAAGAGAATTCGGTTCAGATGAAAAGCAAGAGGGCAAGAGATTATGTCAGAATGATAGTCACCAAAACCCAACTTCTGCCAGAGTCAGTTCTTCAACTGAAGCACATATCAGCTCACCACCAAAGTATATCAAATGTGCCGTCCTCAAGACAAGCAGTGAGAAAGGTTCTCTAATACTAGAAGACAGAAAGAAGACCTCTACCTCTCTGTCCAGCAGTTTATCCAGAACGCTCTTCAAAGAGCCAGAACCACAGTCTGAGTGTTTGAAGCCCCAATCGGTGGCTCAGACCCCTAATGTTCCTAAAATAGGTAATGTAAAGGAGCAGACAAAACAGTCTAATGATAGCAACGTCCAGTTTGGTAACTCACTTGCTGCTGCCACTCCACCCTCGCCTTCCTGGAAGCCTAATCAAAACTGCAGTGATGGAAGAAGTTCACCTGTCTCTTCACACACAAGTTCAGAAGTTATAGCACCTGTCTTATTTGGCCCCATTGGGTCTGAGAAGGATGTGACCGAGGCTCCAAAACAGGATCCTGACACTAGCTCTAGAGTTAGCTTGCCCTCTATACTTGCAGGGAAGGATGAAGAAAAGAAGAGAGACATGGCATGGGATGATTTGATAGGTTTGGGGTTGAGTGAAGATGAGGATTTGAGATTGGAGAGCTGTGCTCTGAGTCTGAGCAGCAGTGGAAGTAGTGGTGAGGAGCAACTACTATCCCTGCAGGAAATTTTGGAGCGCAGTGCCCGTATTCCTGCCACCCCTGATAAAGGAGCGTTCTCTGAGCCCAGCACACCAGTTCCTAAAGCTGTACGTTTCTGACTGCTTTATGTTCTATTGTGCACTAGAAAAGGAACGTTGGTCATGTTTGAACATATTCGATTGGAAATAATTAATAATTATGACTTTCAAAATGACATCTTTCACCTGTACTTTTTCCAATAGCCAGAGGAAATTAAAAGAAAAGTTACAAGCTACAAAAACACAATGGAGCAGATGCTAAAAGAGAAAGAGCAGAATCAAAAGTAAGTTCACATCAACCCGTGAATACGTTTATCAATATGGGGTAATTTGCAGTGCTTCACTGCTTGTTGAATAGCTGCTGATGGTGTAGCTGGTAAGGTGGCAGGCACTAATTAATGTATCTCCTCTCTCCTAGGTCAAAAGAGCTTGAAATGCAGTTGCTCCAGACTTGTAAAGAAGATCTTTTACAACTAGAAGAAGATGAGGAAATTGAAAATACAGAAGCAGCACTTTCAAATGAACAGAGGTATTATTTATTATTTGCCTTTTCTATGTTGACCAGATTCCAGGTGTTTATGGTGGCTTCCTGGGGCAGCTGGTGGCTTAGTGGTTAGGGAATTCCCCTTGAGACCAGAAAGTTGTGGTTCCCTAGACTGCTAGTGACACCACTGAGTTCCCCACACGCCGCTCCCCGGGCGCCCCTCAGGGGTGGCAGCCCCCTGCTTTGCTGGTGAATGGGTTAAATGCAGAGAAAGAATTTCACATTGTTCACACTGTGTGCTGTGGTGTGTTCACATATGACTGTTAGGGGCCACTATACTTTTCTTTATATTGTCATCTGTCCTTGTTTGCTTGAAGGGAATTCTTACAGAAGTTCTCAGTTACCTCATGCGCTATCAGAGACCTCCATCCAGGAGAGGAATTGTTCACGCTGGCCAATTTCGGCCGACTGTTCAATCAACTGAGTCTGGACCTGAGCAAGATTGGTGTGATTCCAAACAACAGAGCCCAGCAGACCCTGCTGAAGTAAGACAGTCACCGTTCATTATTTTCACACAAAAATGGAAGGATTGGGACATTATGAGAGTGTACAGGACTGAATAATTATTTATTTAAATGATTGTTCTCGGTGCAGGGCACATACAGAGCAGGTTCTGCTGTTATTAAGCGCAGGCTTGTTTAGGAGAGCCTACTCCACAACCCCCTGCCAGCCTCAGGTCACACTCTGGCTCTTCCAGGTAGTAATCTGTCCATTCTGTCCACAAAATGCATTTGGCAATTCGCACACTTGCATGAAACTCAATTCTCTGGGCCTGGAAAGCCCGTGTTTAGCACAGTTAGGTGATTTGTCTGATAAAACCTGATTCTATTTATCTGTTAATATCCACATTTTGTTTGTGTGAGTAGTGAATTTATTGTGCTGGACACGTGTAGTTGTGCATCCCTGGAAGATGGTGTTTAACTATGACTTTGTTGACTCACATGACAGATGATGTCAGTCCATTCAGACCCCAGTACTTGTGTACAGATTCTGCAAACCATGACCATGATTGCCTTATGGGCTGCTCAGCATATAGGTACGCTAGTTTAACTCTTGAGTGCAATATGTTGTGTTACAATACGGTATAACATTAAGGCTACTCCTCTTGTTCATCTGTTGTAGTGGAGAACAGCAATAAGAAGTTTGAGGTGTGGGTGCCCAGTTTACAGGACATTGCACTGGTCTTTCTAAATATGGGTGTGTCATTTGTTAGTCTTTTTTCTCTGGAGGCTCTACAGCCCTCTTTCACTGAGGGAGATCTGCTGTGAGTATTGATGCTTTCCCTATAAAAATGATATCGTTCACTGATATACCAGTGAAAACTTTGATTACTTTTTTTTTTGAGTAAATCAGAGCATTTTTAGTTTATAAATAACATATAACAGTGTATTTATTTATATATGACATGATAGATATTTCAAAAATAATGTTTGAGAAAAGCAAAATGACTTTCAATTGAATAAGATAATTACTCTAGATAAAATATAAACAATATTACTTGATATGTAATAGATTTAAGATATAATTTTTGCTGGATTCTAATTTTCTCTGAATCAGTGAACACAAGTGTGGTGGTGATCATGATGTAAATTGCTTTAATATGTGTTTTCAGTGAGAATTTGCAAATTATGTCTGATGGCACAAGAACAGAAAAGGAGCGCAACTCATTTCCAGAGCACAATTTTGAGAACATTATAAAGGTAACTTGTTTGTTTGATATCTGTTTTCTTTTTTTTTTTTCTTCCAGAATGTTGATGGTACCTTTTTATGTTTTTTTTCTATTACCCATACCCTGTGCTTTTCTGTTGTTCACTTTCTGTGCACATGTCTGTTTGGGAGTAGTACTTGGCACTGTGTGCTGCCTTGTGTCCAAGGGCATACACTGATGAGGAGCTGCTGTTACTGTTGGTGCTATTGTGTAAACTCAGTCTGGAGACCTATTTACAGCTGCTGCCCACAGGGGACCTCAGCTGCCTGCTGCAACACATCCTTAACAACATGACCCACTGGGAAATTCAGGTTAGAAACAGCCACACGCACAAATACAGCTGTACACGCACAGGTAATTTCAACATTATGAAGCCCAGTTGGTGCCCCAATATGCACCCAGGCCTTTTTGAATCCAGAGGTTTTAGTGTTGGCATGGTGTGCCTTTGCTTTTGTTGTTCCAGTACAATAAATCTCTTGACTTTATTTTGCTTTGTACAGACTGAGAAATGCACAGCAATATGTTCTGTCTTTTCTTGTAGTTGCCTCTGATTTGCCAGGCCATTACTGATCTGACTGAGGATCACCACAACCTCAGACGGCTGGTGCAGCTGCTGCCTTGTTGTAGCCGGGGGAAGTGAGTGAATTATGTACTGCGTTAATACAGTGAGAAATTGAGGTTTCTGGTTGTATTTTTAAATCTTCTATTTTGTTTTCTTATGTCACTGGGAAGGCAATTGAAGAGGCATCTGAGTGTGTCAATCATCTCAAAACTGTTAAATCAGAAGTGCACGTATAAACCCTCATGTTCAGAATTTCAGGTGAGAGAATCAAACGCAAACTGTGGGTTTTTTTCTATTGAATTGTTTGTAATACCTTGTGTGGCAGATATCTGTGCAAATTAAGACCTATATTTCCCTCTTAATGGCCACTGTGCCTGTTATGACTATGACGTAATAGGAGTATCCTGTTACCCAGTATTAAATTTAATCTCTAAACATTACTTTGGGCAGAAATGAACAAATCATCCTCTTCTCACAAATCTTTCTCTTTTTATTAACCCAAAATTTGAAACAAAACCAACAACATTTATTTCATACAAATGTGCTGATTTTCCCATAATGGAATCTTTTTGCATGTTGACAAGAAATTAGTTGCATACCAATGTATGCCTGATATAATATGCCTTTACACTCTTACCCTTTCGCCCTGTTCTCAGTTGTCGGATCTGAGGAGTTACTTGCCTCGAATGCGTCCCTCCTCCCTGCTGAAGGGCTTCATTGCTGCACAGAAAGAGCAGAAGGAGACTGATGTCTGTGCCCTCACTCCAGATCAGCAGGTAAACTGTGCATTTGAAGAAGACAACCATCATCTTCATTATTTCATATTATGTTGGTAATGTTTTTTTCTCCACTTACGAATGGAAGGCCTTTTCCTTTTTTCCAGGCGTATTACCTCTGTTATAGCCTCTTGGCTTTAACAAATGAAGCCTCCAATTTTGAGTTTTTACCCTCTAACCAAAGAGTAAGTGCTATGTCTTTTGCATCTTTATGTGGATGTTTTAGGAGGGTACACTCATGTCAAGGTCACAACTTGTGGGCTTTTGTTTGTTTTTTGTTTCTTGATTCTTTCAAAAAATATTAAAATAAAGTTACCAACAGCATTTCTAAATAGTAGTGTTTAATAAAGGATATATTTATTCAAACAGCGATGTCTGTGTTATTTTTGTGGTGGTGACCAACAGGGATGTGTCATATAAGGACTCTCTGTTGTGTATGCCTCAGAAAAATAATAGTTCTATACATTTAAACACTGAGACTTTAGTGGTCTGTACATTCTGAACAGTGAAAGCCTGTCTTCTGACACTGCAAAGTGAATAGCAAGCTTATTCAAAGTCAGCTATTTTAGTTAGAGGGCCATTGAAACATGTCTCACTTTTCATATAAATAAAAGAGGTTTGTTTGGTTTGATTTGTCACCTAGGAGAACATAAATTATTAGTATGAGAAATGTAAACCATTTGTAGCTGAAATATTAAAGGCTGTGTGTTCCTTATATTAATTTTATTTGTTCATTAGAATGAGCTGCTGCTGCTGTCTGCTGAACTGGAAAAACACATTAAGTGTGACATCAGGGAAAGTGAGAAAATGCTTTACAGGAGTAAGGTACAGTAGCTTTACTAAAATCGCTCAAACAATTGACTTCCCATAAAAATGAAAAATAAAATGCCATAAAACTGTTACACAACAATTACTCCTTCACTGTTTTCTTTTCAGGTGAAAGACTTTGTTGCAAGGATTTACACCAGATGGCAGGTGCTCCTCCAAAGATCACGGCCCCAGGAGGTATGGATCTACTTTTACAGCTTTTATCACGTAATTTCTGAATAAAGAATTGCTTTGTTGGATCTATGCCGTATTCATATGGTTTTCCAGGCTGCAACATCATCACCTGAGGATTTTACATCTCTGCATTTCAGAACTGCATAATCATTGTTTCAGTATAAGAGAAGAGAGGAATGTATTTAAATTTTATATCCTTAAAATGAAGATAGACATTTTAAACTTAAGTAAATTATCTTCCACAGCAATGTTAGTATGTATTTATTATTAATCTAATCTTAGAATATTAATTAGTGCTGGGCCGTTAACGGCGTTAATGCGCGAGATTCTTATTGCGCAATAAAAAAAATATTGCCGTTTTAGCCTGTCTCACCCCACTATAATTATATTTACCATAAATATAATCATCTGAATGATTCAAAAATCATACTAGTATTACTAGCATTTTTCATTGTCCTTTATAGGTGCATTCATTAAACCTTGTTACCTGAATACTTATGAAATATTTCAGTTATTATCTGGAAAACTCAGTTGTCACCTGCACAGTAGAACATTTATTGTCCAAATTTCCTAAAAACACAGGGGGAAATATTTTTAAGTGATGTTGATTGACTGGGTCACGTTTACCAAAATTATAGATAGAAAAGAAGTCATCATGAATCATTAGCTTGTTCTTAAAGCATGTTTGCAATGTTAAAAGCTTGTTTTGGTATGATCATGGAATCACCCATTTGCAGGTGCCCTGTGTCCTGCTTCCAGCATGTTTTCACATATGCCTGAGAGTTCAAGGCTTTTTCAGCATCAGGGTTTCCTCTGCTAGATCTTCCCCCATACTAGATCTTCTCTGGATCAGTTTATTATTAAAACACATACCTGTTGTTGCCAAGCATAGATCTGTCTTTCCTTGGTCAGGAATATCACTTTGAAGTTTTCTCCCTACCCCAAAGGCTATTCACCTGGTGTGAACATGTCGTTCACAGGCCTTTGAGATGCTTCTTGCTAGCATTTTCTGTAAAACCTGTTGCTTTACAGGCTTCATCACAGCAACCACTGTGTTTTTTATTCTCACATCAGTTTTGTCCTAACTTCAGTGGTTCTAGAGAGAAACTAAATGTTATGTATATTTTTCATTTTACATAAAAAAACAACATTAATATGCAAAAAGCTATAAGTATAACAAAAGACCATGTCAGGCGAGATGACAAGTTTTTTTCTAAAAAATGACGTTTTTAACTAAACCCTTGAAGCTACATGAAAATAAACATTATCACCAAAATCAGCCGAGGTTGTTTACAAAAACACTACAAAATAATGAAACTAATTTTTGTTTCCCAGTGTTATGGTGGGTCACCAGGTTTGAACTGGGAAATCCCAGAGTGTGGGTGCCTTCAAGTCATAATCACCTTGAATTTCACAGTGACCTCTTTCCTCAGTGGTCTGACCTTTTTGCAGTCATTATAGTCCACGGGTACAAGAAAGTGTTTTAATTTAAATTTGCACATTCTGCTGGTAAATGTGTGGGGAAAACTGCACCCACTATCTTTGAGAATGCTCTGCTTTTTATGGCATCTTGATTCAGCATTTCATTCAAATGCCTTTTGCCCTCTATACATAAATAACTCTTTTCAAATGAGCACATGAGACTGTATGAGAAAAGCCCAGATCAGGCTTTAAGGGATAGTGTAAACTGACATTCATCAGACAGACAAATGTATCGGTGATGGCAATGAATGAGCTCTCTAAAAATTTAGGCTTTTATACTGGGTGGTACAAGTCCATACAAACCAGCCACTGGTCTGCGTCTTGTCCTATTTTCACTTCCTTGGCAATGCTGAAAAGAGCTGTTGGTAAATGTTTATGCAGCAACTACTACCCATATAAGCAAAATAATCTGAAGTCTTGGGGGAAAAAATGGGGAAAAAATTAATTCCCAAAAACCAAAAACGTAACTAAAATGTATTTATGTTTTGTGTGTAGTACATGCAGAAAAACAATTAGGTAATGGGGAAACCCAATTTTTATTGATAAAATCCATTGATCACTTTATGTCCCTAGTATTTGCATTTTTATAGTAATATACACCATGCCTGTGTTACTTGGTCGTCGTCCCTCCCCCCCTTTTCCCCTCATTGTTCTCATTGTTAGTCCTCTGGAACTAATAAAACCAAGTTCATTTAAAGATAATGGTTTCATTGCATTGCTTCATATTTTTTATTTTTCAGGGAAAACTGTATGATTACTGGAAACCTCTTCCTGAGGATGAACTGCCCATCAATGAAGAGAGACATTCTAATGAGTATCCAAAGCAAGAGGTGGCAGAAGAGCCTCAAAGTGAAGATTCTGACAGTGTTCACTTGGAGGATGAAGAGTGGGTGGAGGAGGAAGATGACGTGCTAGCTGAGAGTGAAGAAGAGCTTAAGGAGTGTGTTACAGAGAGTAACGAGGTGCAGGTGGTTTTGAGTGATAGAAAAGAGGAGAGACAGTTGATAAAGCTAGGTAATGATGATAAAAAGGAGGACGTGGGGGGTAACATGCCAGCAGATGAAGAGCTACTGGAAGGAGGACATCTTGAAGACTTGACAGAGGGTGATGCAGATGAAGAGCTTCTTAAAGATGAAGAGCCTGAAAAAGTTGGAGATCTTGGGGTAAACGATGATGAAGAACTGGAGGAAGTGAACATTTTATAGGAGTTGTTAGAGCAGTCACTCATATAAAGGATAAATAGATCCTTTAAAAGCCATGTTTGTTTATTAACCTCGAGGCTTTTTAAGTGTAATATACAGGCCCTTACACATTATATAACACTTTTTGAGGTCTTTTTCCTCCTCACATATGTTTCAGTAAATCAGATGAGTGCCAGTAGGAGACTGTGTGTGGTGAACATGGGACTTAGGAATTTTGTAGTGTGGAAGGGCCTTTATTTCTTAGCACCTTATCTGTAGTAAGCCTGATGCATTGCACTATTCTTGCTAGAAGGCAATAACCTTATTCAGTCACCCTCACGGAAGCACAGTGTGTCCATCCTTACTGGAGGCTCAGTACTTTTAGCTGTCTGGGCTTAATTTGTTTGTTTGTGAATGCCAAATGCAAAAATGATACTTTTATCGCAACCTACACCAATCTCTCAGGCTCAGGGTTTCCATTCCTTAAGCTGCTGTCTGATATGTTAGTTAAATAGTATCTGGTGTTTGTCTAGTATTCTTTAATGTCTTTTCTGAGGTATCTGTAGACAAAACATTTTTCTGTACTTCTATTTTATAACAGTAAAGATAAGCACTAGCAGAATATTTTTACTTATTGTTAGGTCTGTTTCTATCCGAAGCAATTGGCCTCCATCTCTACAAAAGAAAGTCTAATAGGTCAATGGTACAGCACATTTTTCTTAAAGAGTTTGATGGATGATTGACACATCAAAATACATTTTAAAGCACTTTTCTGAAGACATTAAAAATACTGTTTTGTGAAGAGAGATATACTTTTTTTTTATATATCAGTTAAACATATCCAAATGCAAGTGGTGACATAAAATGTTAATAGGCAAAGCCAGTATGTTACGTGTTAGAAACAGTTCATATCTGCAGATGTTTTGGCATTTTTTTACATTTATATTGTAATATTACTTAAAGCTCTAGAGTTCTTTCTCCACTTAAAATAGAACTAGTGGTTCTGTACTTTGTAGTAATTTTAAAAGGTGGAGAAATTCCACAGCTGGATGAGACTGCATTCTATTCATAGTCACAGACTTGCATGGATGGTCAAATGCACTTCTCAAAAGACTTTTGCTCTGCTGTTTAGGTAATAAATAGAGTTTGATTCATCTTTTATTTGGTTTAGAATGTTTGTTTTTCTTTTGTTGAGGGTAAAATGTGTAATTTAAAGAGTGAATAATAGTTAATAATTTTTTATTGATAATAAACTGTGGCTCAAATATCTTTTGAACTTCTGTATGTTACATACGCTATTCAACCATAACTAACCCTAACCCTAACTCATATCGGCAAGTCCTAGGTGTCTATGACCCTGTGGCTTGTTCACCAGCTGTCCTGACTTGGACTGCTTTGTTACCTACTAACCACTGGGGCCACCCCACATTTTTAGAGATGCTCTGAACTATTCTAGCCATAACAGTTTGGCCCAGAGTTGTTCAAATCCTTGCCCATTTCTCTGCTTCAAACACATTGACTTCAAGAACTGACTGTTCACTTTCTGCCTAATATACCTCGTCCAAACGGGCGACACTGTAACGGCTTAGTCTCTTATTTACTTCACATAGTGATTTTATTGTGGCTGAATTGTGTAGACAGAAATAACAGCCATTTATTTCAGTGCTGGTCATTTGTACCGTCCTCTTTTAACCAAAGGGAGGTGGTAAAGATACACTTATCAGAAACGTAACGTGTGTGTTGTGTGACTGGAAACTCCCCGATCCCGAGAAAACATTCTTATATTACGATTAAAGGGGTGAACATAGAAGGATGGGATTATCACTACTGTGTCTACTTTCAGATGTTTTTTTTTCTTCATGCCTGATTGAATTAAGTCTTTAATCTAGTCTGCATTGAAAGGTGTCAACGATGAAAGCTTTCGGTGATTAAATTACTTATCTGAAAGTCCTGATTGCTGTTTTCCCAGCCTTTTTGCCTATCATTCAGGTCCGATCTATGATATTTGGTGTTCACGGAAACTTTCTCGTGAACGAAGTGGCAGCTGGAGTTGTGACGGGCAAAGAGAGGCGGACTGAACGCGTAATTGCGCAAAAAGGGCGTGTTTAGTTTCGGTACCTGCCGGCACTGCTGCTGCTCTGCTTCACTGCCAGCACAGCCTGGTGAAGGAGAGAGTGAGAGAGAACTCTAAAAGAAAAACTGCACCCCACTCTTCCACTTTCAAGCATTATTCTGGATTTTCTTTTTTGGTTATAGATCTTGGAGCGGAAGGGTTCTGGAAACCGTAACCAATAAGGACCAGGTAAGTAAAGCGACTTGACTGTGTTGGGTAATCTGAATGTGTGAAGTGTTGTTGTGAGTGCCGGAGACTGTTGTAGATTACAGGAGTTCGCAACAATCACAACAACCACCACCCTCGGACAAGTCGAGCAAGTTTTGGGAGCCGCGGTGTTTAAACTTCATCTCAATCTCGTCACCTCTGCTCAGTGTCGGGTCTGTCATTCCTCACACTGGATCAGACCTTCTTATCTCCACTCAATCTCCTCTCCAAGCAGCTCCTCGCCCACGCGAGTTTCCCTTTAAACTAAAGCCAGAGCTGAAGCGGAAGAAACATTCTACATCTGCACGTAAACCATCGATCCATCCTCTAACCTCTGCCCTCCAACGCTGTTAATCATTGGCCTCATCATAGAAGAGCAGTACGTGACTCAGACTCAGTTAGGACCTGACCGACCACGAGGTATATATATATATATATATATATATGTATATATATATAGATATACATATATATATATATACACACACACAATATGGAAAAAAGTTTTGGGACACATCTCATAATTGTTCAATTCAGGTGACCTATCAGCATACGAAGACATTGCGGAGGAATGCCAAGTTAGGGGCAGAACCTTTACTATTCCAGCATGAATGTACGCCAGTCCACAAAGCATGCTCCATAAAGACATGTTGGGATGAGTTCAGTGTGGAAGAACTGACCTCAACCCCATCCAACACCTTTGGGATGAACTGGAACAGAGATTGCGAGCCAGGTCTTCTTATCCAGCATTAGTGCCTAACCTCAGAAATGCTCTACAGAATGATTGGGCACGAATTCCCACAGAATGCAGTATTATATATATATATATGTATATATGTATATATATATATATGTATATATGTATATATATCAATCAGCTGGGTGAAAAGTGCTATGGTGGGTACCTTTCTTTGATTTAATAGTATACATTACGAGGGGGGCCCAGTACAAATGTGTGCTCTGCATGGCTCATATAGAGAGGAATTGGATTTGTTTTCACATGGAGGAAGAAATAATAGGCCTCTCCAGTAGTAAACAGCACACCTGTGTGTCTGCACAACTGCAGCCTTCGTATTCTCCTATAAGCAGGTTGACGCACTCAACACTGCTGCCTGGCTGGGACTGCATAGTTAAATGACTTTACAGTGAATAAAATATCTTGTTATTAATAGATCAGTGATTTCCAAACTCAAACAGTCCCAAATACTATTCTCCAGGTCTGATTGGTGCTTCACTGCTCCGGAGCTGAACTCTTGAAATGCTTGATTAGAAGCTGCAGAATGACATTTTTTTGAAGCAGGCTGTGAGGTTGTGTGTTGGTAAGTCTGGTGTTGGATGCAGTACCTCTTGTAATGTCTTGTCAGCTCTGCTGTTTAGATCCATACAGTGCCTTCTTTTCCTGTAAAGCTCAAAATTAGTGAAACCCATTCTTCTTGATAATAGAATGTTATCATTTACACTCATGAAGATCAAACAGACAGGTGATGCTTTACAGTTCAAAGTGCTCTTATACATTTCAAAAGACGTGTTTTGTAAGCTTCCATTTGATTTGTGTTTATGTTCATCCAAATGCAGGCATGATTATAGCTCAGCTACATACTGGTGGGTAAATCAAGTATTAGATGTTCGACCGCTGTCCAGTTGTCACATAATAAGAATATTAATCTGCTTGTGTTGAAGAAGCTACTTCAAACATCTATTTGACAAATTGTTTGGAGAAAAATTTTGCAATGCTCAAATAGATTGAACAGCATGGCAGCAGTTTCTCTGTATGTGATAGGGTTTCCTGATAGGAGTTCCTGCTCCTGTTATAAAAAATGATGACCAGGGAGTGTATTTGACCTATACTGGAAGGATTAACGGGCCCATTTCATTTCCCCACCTAAAATAAAATCATTTTCTGGTATCAAAACCAGTCATGCACTCCCCAGTCCATAGGCTGTAAAAGCAGCACATTCATTTCTGTCATGTCACTGGAGGTAACTGCTTCTGTTAGCCTATAGAAGTTTAGTCCTGCCCTTACATGCTAAAGAAATATGGCTTGTTTCAGCCTGGACTTCTGTTTGAATGAGGTATAATTAACGGCAAACAATCAGAAGAGAGATGATTCATATTTATTGACCTTAAAGGCATAGCACACAAAACATAAATTATATGTGTTATATATATAGACCTCTGAGAAAAAAAACAAGATAAATACCAGAAGTACTGCTGTTCACTGACATCATATGTATATATATATATATATATATATATATATATATATGTGTGTGTGTGTGTGTGTGTGTGTGTGTGTGTGTGTGTGTGT
>JBBPDH010000144.1:11474653-11485090 GCA_037974565.1 Clupeocharax schoutedeni
CTTATCTTGATCCAGCCCTGCAACTCGACCTGCTGGCTGACTCCTAATGTCAGCAGCACTGCTTGGGTTTCTGAGCGTCAGAGAGCACGGGTAGAGTGTTAACATCACACTTAGGGGAGCTGCCGTGGAACAAGTCGATGCACAAGCCCCCTAAACCCTCAAAGCTCATTGCCACGGAGATTAGGAGCAGGCAGAAAACCTAGGCTGATAAGTGGTTTGGGTTTTAAAGCCTTGACATTTATAATGAGAGCAGGCTTGTGACATTTCATGTTTCTGTTTCGGTTGATGTTGAGATTGTCTCAGAATTTATAATAATAGAGAGTTATAATTTGCCTCACATCTCAAGGAAGTTTTAGACATCCAAGACAGCTGTATTGAAAATGCTGTCCTTTTTTCTGGCGCTTATAGCTTCTACGCTTCCATTGATTACTGTCTATTCATTTACATATTTACACGTAATTGTGCTGAGCTGATGACTAAGAATAGCTTAATATATCCTCTTTTGGTACTGTGACATTGCCAGATGGGCAGGAAATGGGTAGAAATCATATGATGGCAGGTGCAGGACAAGCTGCAGTCATCCCAGCCGTCTTCATGCCAGGAGAATTGCAATAGGCAAGGAGTGTCCAAATACTAGTTTGCAGGGCTTGGGTTCCAGTGCAGTAAAACTGGGGGCATTTCTCAGTAAGCTGGATAATTTAAACCAATAGGAAAAGATTGTCCAATATGAATTCTGCCTACAAATCGTATCAAATTACCCAATTTTTGTGTGCCTTATCAATTTCAGATTATATTTATTTTGTAAGTGTATGAAAGGGCCTGTAGTCAGAATAGATTGGGTGAAGTTTTTGTTATATAATCAAGTTAACATTAGCACGGAACAGTCTCATTAATGCAAAAGAATAATTCAGCAGGGTGACATAGCATTTTATACTGGAAACTCAACACAGTGTATCAGCCTTTAAGAAAAACAAGTAAAATGTTTCATTAACTTTGTGTTAATAACAGTTTTTGTGAAAGAACAGATATGAGGGTGGTACATGGTTAGACATATTGGACAGGGTTTACGTTGGTTTTAAATTTGCTTTTTAAAACAGCCCTGAAATAGAACTGAATCTGATGTGTGAGCAGAAAAATCACCAAACTTGGCTGGGCCAAAGCTGTCCTGCCCTGCAGAAGCTACTTGCTGTGCTGTGAAGGACGTTTTTCTAAGCAGTTGGACTCATGTTTGCCTCCCTTTACAGTGCATCATGGATCGACTCAGGGCCAAAGGCATCAGCTTCTCCACCGACCTGCCAGATGACGTTCTGCACTTTGTCCGCCGCCACCCTCTAATGGCCAAGCAGATCCTCCCTGTGGGAGGTCGCCCCCTATTGTTTAGAAGGTCATTGGACTACACTAAGATAGCAGTGCACAAGGTGACTGCACTGGATGGAAAAACATACCACATGATCTTCGTTGGAACTGGTGTGTTTTATTCTTTTTCTCTTCATTCAGTCAGTTACATATTCATCACACTGCATCATAATGCATGGGGAGATGATCCAAATCTGTGCGCGCACTGTAAGACTCTTAGTACTATTGATATTGTTGGGTGTTTGTTTCCGCAGATGAAGGCTGGCTGCAGAGAGCAGTGGAGGTTAAAGGTCAGCTCCACATCATCGAAGAGCTGCAGCTGTTTGAAGAGCCACAGTCTGTGGACAGCATAGTCATCTCTCAGAAACAGGTCAGCAATACAGTCATCTGGACAGGACTAGGGAGACAAAAGGAAAAACCAGTCTTAATTTTTCTGTTTTGAGATTGTAGAACTAAATATCTAAAAAATGTACTTGAACATGGAATTGAATGTCGAATATTGTATTAAATCTAACATGGTTCAACTAATCAGTACTTCATTAAGTTTTTCTTCATTAAGCTAAATGCTGGTAGAGCTAAATAAATACATGCAACTGATGAACAGCAGGAAGAGAAGAAGTGTTATTTTAACCATTTCATAGAACAGTAGTTTTTAGTAGTATTAGATAGTATTAAAGTAAAAAAATGAAATTATTATAGTGTCACATACTTTCCAGCAAATGCATGATAATGCTTATGTAAAGAGAAATTATTTGCTTGGCTCTCCTGAATTTTGCACAGTTCTGTATATCCTTCCTATCAGAGCAAGATACCATGGGTGTGTCCAAAATCACGCACTACCGTCAGTGCACTGAGATTTAGGGCGTAGTGCGCACAGCGCACTGCCTTCTGTAGTGCGCACTGCTGTGGGTCAGTGCTGTCCTAAACGGAACACTAATGTTTTGCTCTTAGCGGAAATGACGGACTAACATTTGCTCGCGATTCTTCAGCCGCCAAAATTTGTACATCAGTAAAATAATTTTATTAACGTTACTTACATTTATACCAACCAGCTGCCTCCGCTTGGGCTTGTATTTCACTGTTTGCCGCCATTATAGTGCAGCATCTGGGTTCTTTCAGTGCACTGAGTTTTAGCTCGTTTTCAGTGTGAGCGCACTACGCCCTAAAATAGCGCACTAAAAGTGTGCAAGTGCGCGTTTCGGACACACTCCATATCTTCAAAAGAGGAAATGCTCTTTCTCTCAAAGAGTTAATGCAACACTTTTAACTGCTTAGAAAGTTTTGACCCTTTTCTTGGTTCATTCATTTAGAAATTTGGTGTAAATGGCACATCAAGGTTTAAAAAAAAAAAACCTTTTCAAGATTTGTGTCATGTAAACATGGCATTTGGTTTGTTTTCAGCACATTTCAGTGCACAAATTCTATTTATTTTCTGAACTTATCATATTGGAAAAAACTACAATGTATGAAGCAAAATTTTTAAATTATATGTGATATTGTGAGTGAATATTGTGTGCACACCCTGCGTTGGGCTAGCACCCTACCTAGGGTGAAACCTTGCCTTGTGCCCTTTGGCCCTAGGATAGACTTGTGGTACACATGACCCTAGTAAAGATTAAGCGGTTAAAGAAAATTATTGAATGTGGAATTGTGGCATAACTTTTGCACTGATTACATTTTATGTTTTATTAATTTTGTCAATAATTCAGCAAAAGAGCGTTTAAATGTAGAAGACAGGTACTGGATCTCTCTTAGACTGTATGATATGAACTTGTCTCATCCATTTTGACTTTCTAGATGAGTTTGTATGTGGGCTCGTCCACCGCAGTTGTGCAGCTGCCCCTGTCCACATGTCACAGGTATTTTTCCTGTTTTGACTGTGTGTTGGCACGGGACCCTTTCTGTGCTTGGGATGGTGAAGCATGTGTGGAGATCTCCTCTCATACTGACAGGTACAAGTCCTGGCTCATGAGTGTTTAATCACAAACACAGTACACCTTACTGGGGCCGTGGTCCATATTTTTGATGCACAACAATGTCATGAAATGTGCAATATATCTATGTCTTCAGCATTATTTCTGGAAGATTTCTGCCTCTCTACTATTTTGGAAAACACTGAATGTGAATTGGATATTTGAAATTTAGAATTGTCTCAGAGGATTGCAGTGGATTCAACCAGAACTAATTGTGTTATCTTTATATGTACAGATCAAATCTGACTCAAGACATCCTGAATGGGAATGAGGGCTGTGAGAGCTCTGCAGCAGATGGTATGCACACTCATTCGTCTTTGTATTCTTCAGGCCTCGGATCCCAAAATGATCAGAGCAGAATAGCAGGAGGAGCAGTCACTGGAATCATTGCTCAAGTGCTGTGTGCATCATTTTAAATAGGGCAGAGCTTAAACTTCATTATACAGAGTTCTTTCTGCACACATATTTACATAATGCCTGGGGTGTATTTTTACACTAATACTTTTCTATGCCTCATAGTCCGGTAAAGAATAAACCTGCAGCGGATTTACTCCAACAGGAGCATCAGTCTGAAGAATTGACCTTTAGCCTGCCTTTCATTACAGTCTGTAGCTGTTTAAAAATATTGACAGGAGGACTACAATGTGTTTTGAGAACATAAAGGAGTACGTCTGCAACACTAAGCAAATATATGTTCTATAAAAGAAAAGATTTAGACTATTAATGGAGAGCCTGTAAGCAACCACTAGAGTGTAGTAACTATATAAACAGGTGATGTTATCACAAAATTATATAATTATGTTTTATTGTTTTTTGACGTTTCTTCTTAAGTATCAGTGTCATGTATGGTGACAATGTCTTCATATATATTTTTTCGCCATATCCCCCACCATTAAGTAACACTACAACTGTGTTCTTTGCAAACTGTGATGTTAATTTCTGAGACCCTTGCATTGTAGAGCCTTGCACTGTAATGTGGATGGAAGCATTTTAAACCAAATGAAACTGTGACTGCAGTATCTTTATTGTTTCTCAGTGATCTGTTTCCTTTTTCAGATCTGATGATCCATCGTGTTCGCTCGGTGATGGCGGGGGATGATGTGTTGCTGCAGTGTGAGCTCAGCTCCAATCTGGCTACTCCAGAGTGGACACTGCATGGCCAGGAGCTGCAGGGATATGGACTCAACTCTGGCTACCGCATTGGCACTGACGGCCTGCTGGTGATTGAAGCTCGGCCGGACCAGAGCGGCGACTACAGCTGTTTCTCTTCTGAGAGTGGCGTCCGCATCCCTGTGGCAATCTACACGCTGACTGTCCGTCAAGATCTGCCACCAGCACCTCCCGTAGAGGTGACCTACCCACCCCACTACTGGGAAACCATCCACCATACGTCAAACAGGAGCAATCCGGACCTGACTTTGCATCCTGCTGCTGCACCCCAGCCTCCTCAATTACAGTTTCTTTCTTTAAGGAACATGGAGGCCATGTACCTTTCTCTGATCACCATCTTGGGTGGGCTCTGCCTGGTCTTGACTGTAGTTCTGCTGTATGTTGGATTCTGTGTGCAGAGCAAAAGAGGGAAATACTCTCTCCGGGCTGCAGCCCAAGCCGAAAGGAAGAGGAGCAGCCACATGGAGTTGAGGACCATCTCCAGCCACTGCAACGGTAAAGTGGATGCACATGATGGCCTGCTGCAGATTGTTCCTGGAGAAGCGCAGATATGTTCCAATAAAGATCTTCCTCCTGCACCCCCACTGCCTCCACCTCCAGCAAACATGGAATCGGAATACACCAACGGCCTTTCAGCCACCCTACCCAGCGTCTTACGCAAAATGAATGGCAATAGCTATGTGTTGCTTAGGCAAAGTGATGGAGACTCTACGTCTCCACTGTACTACTCCTTCACTGAGGAGCTCAACCGCATTCTGGAGAAAAGGAAGCACACGCAGCTCTGTAACAAACCTGATGAGAGCTCAGTATAAAAAATATAAGGCTGGAAGTTTGGTATAATTGGACATATGCACTGAAATGTCAGACAATTTGAATCATCTAAAGCCTGTGTATTAGCCAAACTGAAAATGAAAGGCTTTGTGATTTCTGTTTGGAACAATACTCCAGACCATAAAAGCAGAGCCCTATATTTTTACCCTGAGGCATTTTCAAATGTGGTCTGTAATGAAGTGAACAATTTCACCAAACATGGAAAAAACAAAACATGGAAAAACATAGGTCTTGACTCACATAACGCCTAATCTACCTCAGATGAACACTGGAGAAATCTTAGGTGACCTTGATGTGCTCCAATGAGTGAGCGTGCCTGGGAATGAGGAGGTCAGACCAGCAGAACAGGAACCATTGCATTTACTTCAGCAGAGAAATGTGTGCGTTGAAAGGACTGTGTGAAAAACAAAGCCAAAGGCTTGGACAGCAGGGTGCAGCCTCATAGAAGACTTCTCATTTCCAACTGAAGGACCTGCTAAATAGAACCTGTAGGTTTTAGACAAACATTTGCTCTTGACATGGCTGCTTTTGAGCAATACTGCTGAAGTGCATTCAATGTCAGATGCTGTGATGTAATTTCCTGTGACGTTCTGTTACTTATGTCAACACTGACCACACCAATGAACCATCAATAACCAAAACTAACAAATGTGCTGCAATTAAGTAGCAGTGAACACTGAAAGAGACTAATATTTTGAGCCCAGCTTTTATGGCTTTTATAGCTAATGCATCAGAAAAAACGTGTGAGTAAGAGTATTAACTACTGGAATGCACTTTAGTAGCAATGAGCATTTACCAGAAAGGGTACATGTTCTGAAAGAGAAATAGAATGTGATGGAATTGGTGTCCTGGTTCCAGGAAAAAAAACAGGCCCTACGCAAAAGAACCCTGTCAGACTGGACTATATTCAAGAGTACTTCACTAGTACTCTACCAACCACTACTTGATCATTTTTGTAAAGGCACTAAACATTCATCCCACAGTTAGGAGGTTTATAACCCAGATTAAATTAAACATAACAGTAAATTGTGACCTTTCCTCACCAGCAGTTCAGACCCATTCTGTGTCATATGTGGTTTGCTAATGGCTGAGTCTGTGTTCATAGAAACAGGTACAGTTCCCTGCTGACTTCACTGGAGTTCCAGAAACTCCTGCTTGACGGTTCACCATGACATTAGAGGACAGGTGAGCTGGCATTAACCCTTTGAGATTATCCTCAACTCAAACGATTACATACAACTTTATTGCCAGGAGTTTTAGAAGAATCAAATAATTACAGCAACAATGACAAATTGGTGTTACATTGCCAAACATTGTTGGAAGTATTATGAAATAAATATTCTTTCCATAATATGTGTTTAGAGGACAATGAGCATTGTTCTACTTTGGCTTTGGTGGTCAATTAAATTTATGAGTTCCGGTAAGTGCTGTGCATTTATTGTAAAAGTGTTGTTCCTGGATGAAGACTGAATTGAGCTCTATCAAGGCCTGGCCTAGCTCCCAGTATTTTTAAAGACAAGAGAGCTGTTCTAGTCTGTCGGCTGAAATCTAAATGCACAGAGTACAGCGAAACCGAGCAGAACGCATTAAGACCACATGTTCAGGATGCAGCTGAGATGAGCTATGCTGATATATACATCTGCTCTTTCCCATCTCTCTTTCTCTCTCTCTCTCTCTCTTTCTAACTTTTATATATTTCTCTCTCTCTCTCTCTCTCATATACGGTCATCTCATTTTCTTCCCCCTTGTCTTTCCATCAGTTCTCTCTAGGTCAGACCAATAAAAAAACTTTAATTGGTATGGAACCTTTACATTATGTTGAGGTTCTTTAAACATTAGAAAGGCTCTTCGTCTCAGTGAAACCGTCACCTTTTGCTAAAAGAGTCTTAATGGAGCCAAAACTAATGCTCCTAAGGCAATGCTCCAAATAACCATTTCAGTGACTTTTCAGTATGTCTCTCTCTTCAGTTCTTGCTCTTTTGTCTATTTTATTTGACCAATTGCTCTAATTTCTACAAATAACTTCTGCACATAACTTGGCAATGCTCTAATGAGAGTGCCAGACATTTGCATGTTTATCTGACCCCACTGGTGCCTCTGAGGGCCAACAAGACCCCAGGGCCACTAGTTGTTAGGCAGCACGTGTGCCTCTCTCCAGTCGCTGCAAGCGCTCTGTCCCTCAGGTCCATCCTGCTAGTGAGAAAGAAGTGTGAGATTGCATCTGGCATGTCAGAACAGGTCTGTGGCAAAGATAGGTCTTGAATGTGGTCTTAATTCAAAGGCAAGGGAGAAGAAAGTGAGATGCAGGAGAAGGGAGAGGCCTGCAGTTGGGTGTAAAAGGTTTGGCAAAGGGTCATTAGGCCCATTCAGTCTCATTTTACTCCTACACACATTTAGGAGTGGTGCACCTTTTCTAGATAAAAGGGATGTTGGATGAAATGCTGTGCTAATGAATAAGGGACTTGTGAGATCTTTCCGATCTGTCAGTCTCGCATCTCATTTTACCGTCTTGGTTTTGTGACCTGCATTGTTCTGTGCTTCTGTGCATAAAGGTAAAAATTGACTTATTCCATTATTTGTGCTTTTTTACAGGTCAGAAGCAGGCAATTTGGCACACCTCACATATCATTTAAAGTGAAAGGCCAACAAGCCAGTTTCAACTCATCTCTCAGAGGAATGAAGCAGTTTTTTTAATCTGTGGACTTTTAGTGCCAAAGCTATTGAGTTACTCACACCAACACAATACAAGCTCTGGAATTATATGCCTCCAGAAAATTTTCTGCCAGAGAAGTTCTTCAAAGGAAACCCTGTTTAATCATTGATTCTGTTTAACCAGCTTTGCGCCTTGTGGGTGTCAAACAGTGGGTCAGTATTTATGATTGTTGTACAGTCTCTGTCTTAATATTTATTTTTATTCTAATCGATTTTTTTGTTGTTGATCATGCATGTGCAAAGATGACATTTTTTTAGTTCTGTAACAAAAATATAAATCTCTTACATCAAATGCTGCCTTCCAGTGCTTGTCTTACACAGCCCCTGAGAAGCGAACCCCAGCCCCCCCCCCCCCCCATCTCCATTAAGGCTTTCACAAAGTGCATAGCGCATATATTGCCATCAGAAACCACTTTCTAAGCTATTGCAATAAACAGACTGCATTTCAGGGTCACTTGAGAACATGTTTGTGTGCCTCTTCAGTGGTGGGCAGAACTGTGTAGGCTGCCTCTGGACCTGCTTGTAATGAAGCCATTTAGACTTAGTGCCTGTCACCATAATAAAAAAAATGGGGAGGAATTATTGCCAGTTCGCGTGGTTCTGACACGCTCTTGCTCTCTCCGTGTGGAAAACACATTCAGTCACCCTGTGTGTGTTCAGACAAGCCTGGGCTCCACTTCACAGGCTAAATATGGATATGAATATCCATGCATTTCCAGAGAGAGTGTTGCTTGGTGTTCTGTGGTAGATAACACAATTATATCTAGTAGCACATTTTAACAGAATGGGAGATGGCTAATGTGATTTTCCCAAGTTTCTCAAAGCACAGATAGGTTGATCCTGCTTTGGAGACTTGGACTTTGGGCTGGTTTACATTTCACCTCACTAAATCCTGTGGCCAATGAACAACGTTGACTCCTGCAAAAGAGTTTACTTTGGCTCTTGTGAAGGTGTTGCATCATCTTTTTTTCAGGAATAATATTACTGCAGCACTTAGGTTTTTTTCCTAGGCAGATTAAACCACATCAGATCCTTTGAACTGCCTCCAAATGCTGCATGATACCTGCATGGTGCATATCAATTTTCCTATCACTGTTTCCAATTGTTTATTTACTGTGTAAAAAAGCACGCAATGTAAGAACCTGTTGCTTGGGATTCTGCCAGTTGTAAATAGAGCAGAAGCTGAGAAAGTAATATAGGATGTTTAAGGTAATGAATATGGAACAGGTTGTTCTGTCTGCTGAGTGTTTCACAGGCAGGCCGAATCAGTTACCCCGTTAACTCCCCATCTGCTGCGGGGAAAGATCCGAGCTCTCTATACATCTGCCTGAGCGTTCGCACACTCCACTGCATGGGTTTGTTTTCAGCATGCCAATGCGTGCTATATTGCACAGAAACTCCAGTTGGTCCTCAACCAATCTACATTTTCGTTTTGTCCCAGGTCCCAATACAGCAGAAGCAAACAATCAATGGCTGTAGAATACAAATTGCCTGCTTCAGGTGTTTTAGAAGCTGACGTAGAACAATAAGTGAAGTGAATGGACATGACAGCTTACAGCTGTATTGAAAAACGTCACATATGTCTGTAGAAATATCTTTTGCTTGTGTGTTACAAAAAAACGATTTCAGCTCCCAGCATGTATCAAATTATCTGGGGAAGTCGTTGAATTAATGAGGTCACTCTTGCATAAACTGGTATTGATCAGACTCCTACAGATGCTATCAAACACACCTCGCTTGAATCGATGCATGTTTTTGGACCGCCAACTCATATCAGGCCATCATATTATGAATGCACACTCTGTCACTGCCTTGTGGGAGCTAAGAGGAGACATTACCTATAAGAACTCTCAGGTGACCCACGTCACTGTAACCTTGGTGAAGTTAGCTTTAATTAGGCAGGGCTTGTGTAAAGCACAAGATCAGCCGTGGGAGGGAAGGGAGAAGGGAGTACTGCTTTTTAAAAGACAAAGCTACACTTTGGGCCACTTTCCCATCCAGGGATTTAGCCAAGTCATGGACTAATTTCACCTTTCAATGCAAATTGTGAATAGGACTAGGCTCCATCCCTATCCAGGAAACCCAACCTGTAAGTCCACATAGTTATGGACACCCTCTGAAATAAAGGGTGTTAATCACATAGATATGGACACCTATACTGAAGTAACTGAATCTCTACTCCTCTGGGAAGACATTGCAGCAGATGTTGGAACGTTGCTGTGAGAATTAAAGTGCATTAAGCCACAAGAGCATTAATGAGATCCGGATGATTAGTTCTGGATCACAAAACACTAGGGGTGTGACGAGATCTCGTGGTACGAGATCAGATCTGTCTCGCGAGATGCGTTTGGTCTCGCGAGACCGTTACGATATCCTTGCGTTACTAAAAGCCGCG
>JBBPDH010000144.1:11506044-11519563 GCA_037974565.1 Clupeocharax schoutedeni
CCTATTTGGCATAATTTACAAAGTGTTTTGTATTCCTGTACAAAATTCCAAAACATTTGCAGTTATATTTCTATCATAATACACAAACAAACTTTGTCCGATGATATCCATTTCATTAAATATCATGCGGTGCGACCATCACAAAATGAACATTTTGGGAGTTTTATGATGGAATCTACTCAAAGACGGGAAGTTGCATCATCCACCATTTTGTCATAGACCTATGGAAGCTGAAAGCAAGTTTTTTTTTTAAAAAAAGAACCTTTTTAAATGGAGTTGCCATATTTGGATGTCATGTGGTATGACCTCAAAAAAACAACGGATGTAAGTTATTTCCACAAATTTGTATTTTTATTAGCGGTGGGCATCGATACATTTTTTTAACGTCGTTAATCACATGGAATCTTCGCAATAACGGCGTTAACGCCGATAATTAAACACACACCCCCCCCGGGACAGGTTTCTAACTTCCGTGAACAAGCTCAAAATGGAAAACGAAAGTGAAACTCAGTCTGGAGGAGAGACCAAAACTGCATGAACTGGAGATTTCTCTAAAAACTAGATATATGTCCTAGATTGGTAGTTTTTGTGCTTTTTACATTCAACTGATGATTGATAAACAAAGTACTTAATTTTAGAATTATTTGGAATAATTTTTTGTATGTCATTTTACTAATGTATAAGTCATTTTACTAATTTTTCAGAAACAATAATCAGTTCATCTTCGTTCATCCCAGTGAGCTCAGTGGCCTCCATCATCCGTAAGTGGAAGAAGTTCGAAAACACCAGGACTCCTCCTAGAGCTGGCCGGTCATCTAAACTGAGTGATTGGGGGAGAAGGGCCTTAGTCAGGAAGGTGACCAAGAACCCGATGGTCACTGTCTGAGCTCCAGAGGTCCTTTGTAGAGAGAGGAGAACCTTCCAAAAGGACAACCATCTCTGCAGCAATCCAGCAATCAGACCTGTATGGTAGAGTGGCCAGATGGAAGCCACTGCTTAGTAAAAGGCACATGGCAGCCCGCCAAAAGGCACTTGAAGGACTCAGACCATGAGAAACAGAATTCTCTGGTCTGATGATTGAACTCTTTGGTGTGAATGCCAGGTGTCACGTTTGAAGGAAACCAGGCACCGCTCATTACCAGGCCAATACCATCCCTACAGTGAAGCATGGTGGTGGCAGCATCATGAACCTGCTCCAGAGCGCTCCTGACCTTCATCTTTCAGCAGGACAAGGACCCTAAGCACACAGCCAAGATATCAAAGGAGTGGCTTCAACACAACTCTGTGAATGTCCTTGAATGGCCCAGCCAGAGCCCAGACTTGAATCCAAGAACACTTCAGGAGAGATCTTAAAATGGCTGTGCACCGATGCTTCCCATCCAACCTGATGGAGCTGGAGAGCTGCTGCAAAGAGGAATGGGTGGAACTGGCCACGGATAGGTGGCCAAGCTTGTGGCATCATATTCAACAAGACTTGAGGCTCTAATTGCTGCCAAAGTGCATCGACAAAGTATTGAGCAAAGACTGTGAATACTTATGTACATGTGATTTCTCAGTTTTTTTATTTTGGCGTTGTTAACGGCGATATTTTTTTTTACCGCGCGATAAGAATCTCAAGCGTTAACGCCGTTAACGGCCCAGCACTAATATATATACATACATACATACATACATACATACATACATAGAGAGAGATGGAAGACTAATAATGCACATAATGTAAGTTATTTATAATTTAGTTGGAACCATAATTTATTTTTTGACCAGCCATAACATTTTCTAATTAGCTGACCGGATTACATACAACCATACAGGTCAACTCTTGTCACTACTGACCACATTGTCTTTGCATTACACTGTGGTCTTTGGGGACCATTGTTTTCTTTCACTGTGTACTTTGTAAGTGGTGGAAGTTTATATAGTTATTTGTGTCTGGTTTTCTATGTAATTCACTGAGCCACACAAGGACTGTGTGCTGTGAAGCTGAGAATGTGTTGGTGATGGAGATTTCTTTAATGATTGTGTGTGATCTGAAGTTGGTCTGAGGAAGCCATGATCACTGATGTGGTTTATTGTAGTAGGTAGGCATGAAACAGGCAGTATTGGGATTTCAGTGTGTAATTATTATTGTTGCTGTTGATTACCATGACGTTAAAAACACACATTACTGTATGTCCAACATTGACCATATTTGTATCATAAATGCAGTTTCAGCATGTAACATGAGTTTGGCAGAAGGCAGTGACAGTAAATATTTTTTAGCATTTGCAGTTTCCACTCAAGTCTTCAAAAAACAACATAATTAGACTGATTTGACTCTTCATTTGCAATAAAACGCACTAACTTAGTGTCCTCACTCAAGTTCATGTTGTCTGTACAAGCTTGTATTGCTTTCTTTTGATTGCAACAACAATAATTGGCCCTTAACACTTGGTAAAATTATTATTTTCGTATATCAATGCTTTTAGAACCTTTTCATCACATAATACTCAGAACCATGATTTGTTTGACCAGTATGATTAAGATATTACATTTTTATACTGCTTTATCTGCAGTTTTGGCTATAGAGTATTACCAGCAAAATACACAACTTTGTACAACGAGCAGATGTGAACAGACTGACACAGATATGCAACTCACGCACACACACACACAGCTTTTGGAGATCTGTTCTTGTATTCTCTGATATGTAATCTCTTCCATGGGGTCAATCAAGATTGGTCTATAACTAACCTCTCTGAAGCTCTGGCCCATGAACCAGGAAATCTTTTGCCAAACACCTTATTTTGCAGTGTTCTTGAAATGACGTCAGTCATAGCCAATCAAGCATTATAAATAGGAAAGTTTACAGCTTTAATTAAAGTCATGAAAGGGAAAAAATTCACAGTGTGATTTGAGCCTCATTAGGGCTTCAGTGATCTCTTCTTTTTACTTCTTTGTTCCTGCACGGGCTCCATTTCCTAGCAGATGAGGGGTTAAGTGTTTTGTAGGAGACTATGTGGGTTTCTCTTTTTACGGGAATGAGTGTGCGAGTGTGTGAGCTTGATCAGATGGCCGGGTGTGTGTTGGATTAGAGCACAGCTTGGCCTGTTGTCCCCCAGCACCATCATTAGTTTTTTTTTTTCCCCTGCAACAGCTTTATTCCATTCGATTGCACTGCCTCTGACTGAGAACTGAATGGGGCCACTGAGCGACTGAGAAACTTCCATAGAGGGTCTGTCCCCTCCCCCACGTATGCTCAATCAAGCAATCAGGCCCGTTCATTATGATCTCCAAGCATTCCCACATCTCTTAACCCCTGAAACTTCAGCCATTCGCTTTCAAAGAAGACTTTGAACAAACTATTTGTTTTACTATTTTTACTATGAACCAAGACATTGCTTCTTTGGCTTTGCATTGGTGCTGTGCTTCCCATTTTAAAAACTGCACATCTACATTATCACCAACTTACCTCAAATCGTGTTTTATTATTAGGAACTCTCAAAAACACTGGTTATGTGGGTTTTAGGACAGTATGACTAGTATAATCAAAAGCAAGGTTTCTTGTCCATGTGTTAATAATTATAAAGGCTTTTATGAGCTATGGGAGGAAAAAGTATTACAAACTGATGTCATGACTTGACTACATTTGAGGAATGGGAAACTGAATTAATTCTTTTTTTTTGTTGTTGTTGAAAACCCATTGCTTTTACAAAGAAATGAGCTGTAGGGTGAAGGTGAGAGGTTTGGACCTGTAAGGGGGTGGTGACAAAATAATAGGTGTGTGTGTCTTTGTGTGTGTGTGTGTGCATGCGCCCATGAGCCACAGTGTGCAATATTAAGGTAAACCCTCTTGTGAATATATGTCCAGCTCAGGTTCATATGATACCTTCTCTGGAGGGCACAAGTGGCCATTAATCACTCAGATGCTCCTGTTTTTCAAACGGTTCATTATCATTCCCCATTTCTTTATTTTCTTTCTTTCTCTAGCTCTCTCTATTTCTCTCTCCCTCTCTCTTTCTCTCTGTCCCTTTCCCCACAGCCCCCACAAATGCATTCCCTTGGCTTTACAGCTCTCTGCTCAGGTTAGACCCAGCATGCCATGCTTCCTTGCCTTTGTTCACTTCAGTGATGGGCAGTAATTTAGGCAGAGGGGTGGCCACCGAGTGCACATGGAGAGACTACTGAGACCCTTTATAAAGCAAAACTTGCACGTGAATGTACTGTTCTTTCCTTTTTACCTTTTTTAGAGGAAAAGTCATGGCCCGTGGGCTGCTTGGATTGGAACAGGTTCAGAGAAAAGTTGCATCTCCTTTCATCTCAGTTTTTGTACTGCTTTTTGATGCTGTATATGGTGATTACCTTTAGTACATGTGCACAGCTAGAATCTAGTGCAGTGCATACATATAGTAGGATCTGGGTCTGTGCATTTGAGCACTCTCTTAGTGTGAAAAAGCATGTTAACAAACTCTGCAGGCATACAATTTTATTATTAATATTAAAGTGATTATCTTGATGTCTGATGTTTTAATTTTCCAATGCAGCAAGATTAGTTTTACTATCAAGTAATTTTAAGATTAGAGGCTACCAATTAGCATCATGCAAACGGTGTGCCTGAATCAAATCACACTTTAACCTGCATGGAGCTGTTGAGTAATCTCAAACTGACTTTCTCATGTACAGGATTACAGATGTAATGCACGGCTGAAGATGGCTACCACTACTGCTTTTAAGCTTTGGAACATCTCAAGAAGTATCTCATAATTAATTGTTATGTAAATAATTGTGATTATATATGGTGACATTAGCGTTCTTACTCCAGTGCAAAGCTAAAGATGCAAACTTCAAGCTCCAAACAAGTTTTGGCCTCTCAACTACAACGAGGTCACTTTTTCTGTTGCTTTGCGATGTATTAATCAATAGCTACAAAAAATGGTTAAACCTACAGTGAAATTAATATGCAGGATCCGTGGAGTCACATAGGTTATAGACTGAGCGAAAAAGAGATCATCTGACACATCATAGCTGATGAGCACTGCTTTTGAAATAGGATGCAAGGTTCCGCACTCATAAACCAGATTTTCCAGAAAGAGTTAGGCACAAAGAAACTGAAAGAAAATAGTGAGCAATAAGAGAGAGAGAGAAAGAGAGTGCCAAGCAGAGAGACTGAGCCCCAGCATGAGAAGGGATTAGATGTGTGTGTGCAAGCAAGGAGGAGGGCCTGCACACAAAGTGAGGGAGGGAGGGAGGGGGCGGAGCTACCCCGAGAGACAGAGTGGAGTAGAGGAAGGGCTTCAGAACAAGCAGAGCAAAGAGAGGAAAGTTTGACCAGAGGAGGAGGAGTACTGAAGGAGGAGCAGGGAGTGTGTGGGTGTCTGTGTGTATGGTGGGGGTGTGTGTGAGTGTATGTGAGTGCGAGAGAGTGTGTGTGTGCATGTGTGAGACAGAGAGAAAGAGACAGGCCAAGCGAGGCTGAAGAGTGGAATGAGCAAGCTAGGATTGTGGACTTAGTTTGCCTTCAGGACACACAGCGGAGACACAAGGAAAGTGCCATGAGGAGCACCATGGGTATGTGTGAGATACTATACAACACGCACACACACATCCTCAGAGAGCTCAGATTTCCACAGAAAGCTGTGAGTGCTTTGAAGTGAATGATTAACTTTATGAACAAAAGGAAGTTCAAAGTGGCTATTACACACTATACAATGAAGAAAAGCAGCAACTCTAGCAACGTTATAGGCCTGCATAGAGGCCTGCATTTGCCAACAGATACAATAGATGCATAAGAGACAGATGGAGAGATAGATCATTGATAATGAATGATTAATAATAGTATATAAATATAAGGATTGTGTTGTATCTCAATGCATATTTTCCTTCAAATATGGCTGCATGCGTTTTCTGTGAGCAGATGTAAAGTGTGTATGCGTGCAAGGGTGTGTGATGTCAGAGGGCTGCTGTTGGTGTTGGGCCTCTCGGTGGAGTAATCTGCAGTAATAGACTTACGCGGCCTGGGCCATTTGGTCATGGCAGCCCAGTGGAGGCTGCTGGGGAGAACTGTTTTTAGGAACATGATTACTGCTGTATGCATTACTTAGAGTAGAGAAGCAGGATCCAATAATCTGGTTTAGATGAGACAGTCTGACACATTATGCACTCTCACACGTACACTCAGGGAGGGAAAGCTGTAATGACTTCTCAGTCTCAGATAAATATATCTTTTTGATGCGGGTCACACTGCAGTTTTTGTTTTTAGCTTGGTCTCCTCAGGTGGCCACCTTGTTTGTTGACGTGGTTTCCCACTGGCATGAAGTTCCCATTGTGCTCCTCCCTGAGTTAACTGCGACTTAAACGCAGGCGTTTGTGGTTTGACTCCGTTCAATGGCAGACCTGTGTACAGTGCAAGCCTAAAATAGCATAGACTGTCACTGTAAGTCAGCATCCCACAAACATTGCTTTAACCAGATGAGATCACTGAAAGGGGGAAGGTGCTTGCGTCATTGAGCTGGAAAATAATAGATGTGTTAAATCACTCTCATATGTGAGCAAGCTTTTGAAAAGTGTCCTTCTGCACTCCTGTTGCCTTTTGTCTTTTTAAGGAAGTTAGCTTTATCTCAGAAGTTTGCAGTACACCAGTTAAAGGCATCAGACTCAAAATGGCCACTAAAAAGTTTCATGTTTTGGGTAGTTCACAGTTCTGTGTAGTACTGAATGTAGGAAAGGGACTTAAGCTTAGGGAGGTGGAGTGAGTCTCTTGGTTAAGGTTCATCATTGTCATTTCTCTTCTCTTCACCCTTCTCTTCGTCTCTTCTCTCGTCTCTTTTCTTGTCATCTCTTGTCGTGATTCTTCTCCTTTCCTTTCCTCTCTTTTTCTCTCTTTTCCTCTTCTCTCTTTTCTACTCCTTCTCTTCTCTCCACTTCTCTCCTCTCTCAACTCTACTCCTCTTCACTCCATTCTATGATTCTATCCTATTGTATTCTACTCTACGCTTTCCAGTCTGTAGATAGTGGTGCCAGGTATTTATATAATGCAGGAGCAGTGTGTGTAGATGTGTGTGTGTGTGTGTGTGTGTGTGTGTGTGTGTAGATGTGTGTGTGTAGATGTGTGTAGATGTGTGTGTGTGTGTGTGTGTGTGTAGATGTGTGTAGATGTGTGTGTGTGTGTGTGTGTGTGTGTGTGTGTGTGGGTGGGTGGGTGTGGGTGTGTGTGTGAGGAGGTACAGCTTGTTATACCTGGATTGCGCTCAACTTACTAACTTGCGCTGAATCAGAACTTTCCATGCCATACTTTTCCTCTCCGTCTGAGCTCGCCTGGAATCTGCAGTGACGAAGCGGCCATCATCCACAGTCCTTTTTGGCTCTTTACACCGTTGCCCATTTGCATGTTTTCAAACTCCAAATCTAGACTGTTTTTATTGGGTTTTTTCCTGCTGTCTGTGGCGTCTGCATACTTCATGCGTATGCATTTTTTAAATTATAAATTCATGCTGGCATGAATTTACTTGGGCTGTGCTGATTATGTAAGAGATGCATCCTCTCCACAGTGCCACTTTTTTGATGACTGCAGTTCATACTTTTACATACCACTCATAACCATGATAGTGATTCTTGTCAGTATGCATAAATATTACACAAACTGTAGTAATGGGTGATAAATTAAGACCTTTTCTGCATGGTTAGCCCATAGGAGTGTTCAAACCATAGAAGAGCCTAGAATAGGTCCCACTGGAGTGACTGTGGAAAAGACCTTGACCCCTTAAACTACAGGATTATTATTCAGGCATTAATCTTTAGACTTTGAAAATGATTTCTTTTTAAATAAGGAACGATGCAAGCAGGTAGTGAGGACAAAGGTAATGTAAATACATATGTCTTAAAAACACAGTAACAAATGAAGCATAAAGATTGAAAATTAATCAAATTTGAAAATAAATGGGCTCTCGAAAGGGTTCATGTCATATATGTTTCTGGCCTTGTAGAATCACCTAATAGTAATGATAGAATTCAGAGCTTTATAATAGCTTTACTGCACCTATGCACGCACCCCTCTCTGGTATTTTATAATGGATGGATGTGGGCCTCCCTCTCTTTATACTTCTTGCTGATTGCAGCTGATATCTAATACAGCAATAAACACTGCTCAGTGACCCATCCAGGCCGATATGTTGAAAGAGAGCATTCCATCGCCTCATTACCCTTCCATCAGTGGTATCTCCACAGAATGACCACTCTAAGAGTGGTGAGCTGGAGAGGCATTAGCATGGCGCAGCCACAGCTCCTCTCCTGGCCTCTACTGTTCCCAGTGTCTGCTCTTCTGACCACTGGTCTGGGATAAATAATCATTAGTGGTTGGAAATTCCTGTTGTGGCGTCCGGGAGCAGTGGAGTAGACGCAGGCACTCCATCGCTGCTGATGGCTCTAACAGAGCCGCTGAGTCAGGAGCAGCCGGCTAGAGATCTCTCACAAACACATGATCCAGAAAAATGCGTGAATAACGAGGGGTTCGACCTAACACGTATAGTAGAGGCCATCATCTGTTATGGTTTCCTTCATCTCATCATTTTGGTTAGTTAGTATGTTGTACAAGAAAAAATAATTAAGTGCTAATCAGCATTGATGACCCCCACCTATATTATTAATATTTAATTATAAACTGTAGCAGCTAAAACGTATGAAGCCAACTTACCTTATATGTGGAGTTAATAGGCAGTGCGGTCTGCCATACTTTTTAATCCACCTCCTGCCATTTTCTTCTTTGTTTTAGGAACAGTTGGGTGATTTGAGTGCTGAATTTCTTCAATGCATACTCCAGTGTTCCGTATTGTTCTCAGCTAAGGTTTGGACAATCAGTATTTAGGAAATGGACTTCGAGACAGCACCTTAGGCACCTGATCAAATAAAGTGATGCACCCTCCCAGACATATTTTTCAAACAATATTGAAGTTGATAAATCACTCACCAACACTCACCTGATCAAACAAATGAAATCACTGGTCATGGCCAGCCCACCCTCCCCCCATTTGACAAAACAAATCGCTCTGCAAACCCAGATCTAAATAACCAGTCAAGTGCTACGGGGCACTAGTATAAGTTCGGATGAGCATCACCTTTATAAATAAAAATTGTGTGGTCCATTCTTTTAACATACCTTTATTCACGACTTTATTCACGTATTCGTTGGCATTTTAGAAGAATGTATTTTCAGGGCCAAAGCACTTCATTTAAACTAAATGGACTACAGCAGGCATGGGATTGTGTCGGCCTGGCATTTGGTTAAGTGCCAGTGGGGCCCAACACTGTACTCTGGGCAGAAAAAGTTCTGTCCGTGCTGTTGATTGGCAGGTAATGTCTTCCCAGACGGCAGCAGCTCCTGGGCAGTATTGTCAGAGATGTCACCCGCTGAAGTTCATAGGAGACGTGCGGTGGCGGCCGTCTATGTTGTGGGGGCCCGGTGGATGGGGGCCTGTGGTGTGCAGGACAGGCCTAGAGAGAGGAGAGGCTGACTGTGTGTGAGAGAGTTGTGGAGTAGCTCCACTGTCTGCTTCACTCTGCCTTAAATGGAGCCTGCGTGCTTTGAGATGCTAAAGAGCCGCCCGACCCCCCTGACCCCCCTGACTCTTTGGCTCTGTTTGTCCCTCTCACCCATTCTTTTTTCATTCCTCATTTCTTGTCTGTCTCCAAGATGCTGTGTATTACATGACCTACCCCTCTCTATACATCTTTGGCGCTCAGCTTTTGGCCATATGCTGATGTCAATAACTTTTTTTGCATTCTGATGTACACAGTATGCAATGTATTTTTCACAAATTACTTTTATCAAATAGTTATTATTGTATTTATTAACTATTCAGCATTTTCAGTGTGTGTGTGTGTGTGTGTGTGTGTGTGCGCGCATATATATCTTGCACTCACTCTGTCTCATATTTGCTCTGTTTTTGTACACCCCCACCCTTTTCCTCTAGTGCTGAGCTTTCACCCCAGGCTGCACACATGTAGGCCTCAAGTACCATGGCAACATCCCCAAACACAGCCACAAGCAAAAAGTGCAAAAGCAACAGGTTGGATAAAAAAAAAACCTTAGTGAGCCAATTACCCTTGTTCTACAGACTATGTTGCAGCTTTTAATTCAATCCAGTGCTTTAACAAAGGTAGTACAGGACTTGCTGGGTGAGGAGGGTACACTGTGAGGGGGTAAGACTGTCAGGGGGTGGGGTGAGGCGGCAGCTTTGTGTAGAGAAGGAAACGGTTTAATAGTGCTCAGCTCTGAAGTTCTCTCTTTGTTTTTGGCTGTGCTTTGTGTGGATGGATTTTAGGGTCCTAAGGTTTCAGTAAAGATTGAAAGTGTTGTGTGTGTGTTTTTCTTAGCTCTGTGGGAGAGGAGACACTAAAGGAATTTGTGACTAATAATGTTGCCCTTTAGCTCGAATTGATGCTCAAATTTAGCCTTTGATCCCAATTTCTACATTTTTTAATTTTTCCTTTTTGTACTCATACCAAGACATGTCCAGTTAAATACTGTTCATCATACAAACACATAATGACTAGTGCTTGCTCAGTGCTATCATCCAAGATGCTGATTGAGGAACACTTGTGCTGAAAGGAGACACTGTGTCTGTGTGTGTTTGGTTCACTTGGCTGCATCACCAGGCAGCAGTGGGGATTTTCCAGATCCATTGAAGGCAGTGGTGGATCAGTCTTTTTCCTGTGGACTTCTTTATGCTGCCATTCAGTTCTAAACAGCATGACTTCTTTAAAATTACACTTGATAAACTGATTTTATGGCTAAACCTGGCATGACATTATGACACAGGTCTACGTTTACATTCTGAGTTTATTTTTATTGATTGTATTTGTAATTAATACAGTTGGTATACGTAAGAAAAAGTAGGCATAACAGTTGAGTGGAGTCTCTGTTCCTGAAAAAAACAGATGGTTTAGTATTATATTAGTGTACTCAAAGTGTACATTAAGTCAGTAGTCCTGGTTAGGGTTGTGCAATTGATTATTTATTTGTTGTTTTATTATGATATTGCCTAAAATTGATATCACTGAATACGGCAATATGCTAATTAACCATCACCCATTTTTGTGGGCCCTACTGAATGTTACTTTAGATTGTTATAATCTATCGACTATTATGTGCATCAATCATCTACATACAATTCGTAATGGCAAACTTTTTATGTAGCTTTATGAAATTTGTAACTACACATGAGAATTCATGAGATCCTGCTGGTGAGGGTTCCTATGTGTCCAGAGTTGCTCACAAAAGCTAGTAGCTTTCGCAGAAAGTAATGACCCTAGTATCCCATGTTTACTATTCAATTTGCAAAGTATTTAATCAAACTTTAATCTAGCAATGGATTTTAATCAAGTAATTGTAACAGTCCTAGTGACCAATCAGAGTACTAGATAAGTGTTTTGGGAGTGTTTTGATAGAGATATCTCTGCAATCCAACAAAAGTAAATTATTTGGTCAAAATGTAAACATCTTTGATTTGCCATTTTATTCGTAATGTGAAGTTTCTTCACAGTTGCTACATGTAGCAATTTTAAAGCAATTTAATGCAGACGCGAGGGAAACTCTTTAATGACTGAGGCTGACCAACTCTATGACCTCCAACCAAAACCTTATGAAACATTCTTGTTAAATTCACCCATAATCTTTGCGGCAGTGTGAGGACAGCATTCTGGAGCTCATCTGCCATGCTGATGTTTGTCATGGTGCCGGCAGCATTCATAGAGTCTGAGCTGAGAGGAGTGTGGCCCCCTGCTGACCTCACCCCCACATTAGGACACGCTGTTCTGTCTTAATGGATTCACTGGCCCACTGTGCAGAACAGGTGGCATCTTAATGCAGTCAGAAGAGCAAAGTCGATCAGGCCTCTCAAAGTTATTGTTCTGCAGTATAAACGCACTCTAGGAAGAATATTGGAAGACTGCAGCAAACTATTTAATGGAGAGTCACGTCTAGAGGACATGCAGTTGTATGTCTCTTATTCTGCGGAATACTTCTGGATCAAGTAGCGATGGCATAATACCACTTTTTCTCTTCAGATACACTGTGCAAAACTTTGTCACCTCCTGTCAAATTCATTTTTTGTTAAGAAAGCAAGTACACGTCCTCTATGGGAAAGTGTAGCCTACTACATGACATTTGTTGTTTTTTCCAATATGTTAAATTAGGTTAAAAAAAATTTAAAAAAAAGAAAGAAAAACAGTAGTCATGTACTAAAAAGTCTAGAAGGCTTTCACAGTTGCACTTTTAGAAGTCTGGAATCCTGGCCTTGTTGTCCATTTTCATTGGGGAGTTTTATGTGTCACAACAAGATACTTACAGTTCTATGAAAGTGGCAAATTTTGAGATGCCTGAGGAAAAGCAGTTATTATTCTTTTGCTAGCTCCCACATGCAGGGGTCCAGAATTTCTCCCTGGTATAACCTCTGTGCTTTCCAGTGACTGGCATTGTAAGCATGTCATAGAGGATCTATTTCAGGAAAACATTATAGTGTGGTTTGTGTAGTGTAATGGGTAACACTGCTGCCGTCCAAGAAGGAGAGAGGGGTTCGATTCCTACCCTGGGTGACACACCAGACTACACCTCTGTCCTTGGGCAAGACTCTAAACACTATATTTGACTACATCTGTGATATGAAAATATTGGAAGTTGCTTTGGATAAAGGTCTCCGCCAAATAATGAAAATGTAATGTAAATGTTACAGCAGCTGCAACAATTTATATTGTAAATTACATTACTGGCAAACGAACATCTTCACTGGACACTCCCTAATACTGACCTGAAAACTCAAGGTTCATTTACTCGCTCAAGGTTCATGTCAGAGCTAGGATGGTGTAATTCGCATGTGGGAGACGGATTTTAGGAAAAAATCTTCAGGCCAATCTGCTGCCCACTGTCAGAAAGCTTCCAATGTGACAGTGATTCAAAGCGCACTGCAAACTTTGTCACACCTTGGCTGAAAGAGAAAAGGTCAGAGCCCAGATTTAAACCCTATTGAACATTTGTGGAATGCCTTGGAATATTGCAGCCCACCAGCGGTCAACAACATTCTTGAACAGTGTGTAAAGAAGAGTCTGGATGTGAGAAGTTGCCAACATAGACTACTCAAGGCAGTCATTAAAGCAAAAGAAGGTTCCTCAAAGTACTTATACAGGGAGGTTATCCTTTATCATAGTGATTCCTTTTTTGCTATCATATCTCTTGCTTGGATGTAATAAGTTGCATTGAGTAAATGTAGGGGCAGCTGGTGGCCTAGTTGTTAAGACATTCGCCCTGCGACCAGAAAGTCTACTAGGCACCCCTGAGGTACCCTGAGCAAGGTACCGTCCCCACACACTGTTCCCCGGGTGCCGTGTTCGTAGCTGCCCCCTGCTTCACTTGGTGAATGGGTTAAATGCAGAGGAATTTTTTCGTGCAGTTCACACTTATATAAGCTAACAGTACGACACGGTCAGAAAACCGTGAGACTCTTGCGTCCCAAGCCGTGTCCCTAAACTAAGGGCCACTATCCAGCGCCTC
>JBBPDH010000144.1:11525078-11537885 GCA_037974565.1 Clupeocharax schoutedeni
TTTTTTCCCCCTTAAAAACTATCGGTTAATTAATCGGTTATCGGCAAGTACAGACCAACCTAGCTATTGGTATCGGTAATATTCAATATCGGTCGACCTCTAATATATACCACCCAGGACACGTCTGGAGTGTTTGGTTTCAATAATAAATATAAGCTATTTAAATCCCATTTACAATTAACAATGCGTTGATATGGGAATTCTGGATATTCTGGACCTGCCTGGATCCAGTATTTTTCCTGTAGGTATCTGCCATTGCTCACACTGTTGCATAATTTGAAAATGTAGACCCTGGGATCTGCCTGCTCCTAGAATTTCAGTGAAATTGAATACTTAATGTAACAAAATGAAAAACACGAACACAATTAATGCTTTATATGTACATAAAAAAACATTCAGTCATTCCTTCTGTGCAGGTACTACCTCACTAAAATGCCATTGCACTGCTTGACATTACACTTTAGCTTGAATGATATTGTGATATACTAAAGCAACTTAAAAAAAATGTATTTGATGTTGTTCTTAGATGTGCATAAACATATTTATGCCATAGAAGGAAGAGTATTTTAAAGTTGCATTTCATCTAGAACATGTAGAACAGATGACCATGTGTCGCAGTATTAGATATGGATACACTTATAGATAGATGAATGTGTTTTGTAAAGTGTGGGTCATTAAACAAGAACCTCTCTTATTTCTTTCTCTCCAGAGTGTGTGTTTTCGGCGCACATTCGCCATGGCTTTGGTTCAGGCCCTGCCCGTGCCCACTGATCATCCCAAGTCCAGTGTTGATATCCAGCAGTGCCACTCTGTATCGCCTCCCACAGCCACAGGGGGCGCCATGGGCTCTGTTAGCAGCCTGATATCAGGACGTACCTACCAGGAGCGCCACTGCCGTGCTGCCAGCGATTTCAGTACCAAGTGTCGCAGGTCCACGCCTGCCACTAGCTGTTTCCGGCACCAGGAAGGAACACTGCGCAGTGCCAGCTCCCAGGAGCAACTCCTCACCAACCAGCCTCCCCTGGCCTCCAGCAAGCCCACTACCATAATTGCTGCTGGCAATGGCAACTATGGATATGTGAGTGATGAGCTTGTGGGCGACTGGAACGACAACCATGTCACAGCTTGCAGCCCATGTAGTGACACAGAGGACCCACGGGACAACCGTATTATTAATGGCAACATTGGGGGACCTCCACCCAAACTCATCCCTGTCTCAGGCAGGCTGGAGAAAGTGAGTTAAAGCATTTTTCACAGGTTCACTGCCACAGGTTGCTGGTCTGCTCTTCTCAAACACACTGGTTTAATTCAAAGTGTAGTTATTACTGTAATTTCGCTGCTGAAATTATTTCATATTTTTTATATTTTTAAAAGACTTGCAAAATGTATCTACTCATACACATTTGGCAGTATGTGTAAGTATGTGAAAGATGCATGAATTTAAAATAAAAACATGCAACTTCGAAGGACAAACATTACAGGCAGAACGGGCTCAGTGACTTTCAACATGGCACTGTTACAGGATGCCTCTGAGTCTATTAGATTGCCCTGTTTCAGCCCTTCTGGAGCTTCTGGTCAACTGTAAATGCTGTTATTGTGAAGTGAAAAGAGCTTAGCCGATAATTCGGTACACCACATGAGCACACAGACAAGATTGTGAGTGCTGAATAGAGAAAAGTATGTAAAAATCACTTGACCTTAGTCACAGGACATGAGCAGGACTGAGTTTCAAACTGACTATGGAAGAAACTTCACCTGAAGAACTGTCCTTCAGAAGCTTTCTAAAGGCTTTCCTTAACAGACTCACAGCACCCAAGCCTAAGATTACTATGTACTATGTGGACGAATCTGGGTATGGCAGATGCCTAAATACAGTGCTGAATGCCACGTTTAATGGAGGAAGAATAATGATCTGGGGCTGTGTTTTGTTGTTTGGGTTGGATCTTTAGTTCTGGGGAAAGGAACTCTTAATCTAGCAGTACGTAATGACAGAGCTAAGTTGTCAGCTTTCTAAAATAGACCGTTTCCTTTTTCAGGGTGACGGGTCTTTGTTTGCACAGATCAAGATTTCTAATGAAATGATTTGCTGAATTTGGTGTAAAAGAACGTGACTGCTTTGTACTGAGCCTTGACCTTAACACAAGCCAGGCCTTATCGTCCAACAACAGTGCCTGATTTCACTAATGGCTGAATGGAAGCGAATCCATTCTGCCACGCTCTGTTAGCTAGTGAAAAGCCATCTGAGAAGAATAAAGGCTGTTAAAGTAGCAAATGGGGAACAACTTAATATTAATGTTTCATTTGGAATGAGATGGTGGACACGCACATACATATGATGTTCAGATATCAACAAGCTTTTGAGCCTGTAGTTTAATACAAATGCCACATTGAATCAAAGTTTAGAATTGAATCAAAATTGTTCTCTTTTTCAGTAACCTTCACCTTAGAAAAGATTGTTGTTTTTTTACCAGGTTTTTCTCATCACTAGCAGTACTGCAACTTTTAAGGATTGTCTTCAGATTAGTTGCCAGATTATGTCAGGTTTAACACATTCATGAGGGCACTGTTTAGAGAAATGTTTAATGAGTGCATTGATAAAGACCTCAATACACTGTCAGGCTTTTGTTTACCTTATATTTTTTAGTTAGTCACTTAAACAGCATAAGGATGAAAATATTTTTTATTGAAACAGAAATTTCTGCTTACTGAAGACATAAATGAAGGTCTGAGGAGTTTGTGCTTTCCTGTACTCTCATCAAGTAATAAACAATAGTCTCAGTCTGCCGTATTGCTTCTAGCACCTCGTATCAGTTTTAATCAAGCAATTTTTTAACAGGGTAGTACTGTATATTCTAACCTGATTTTTTTTTTTTACTGCAGAATATGGAGAAAGTTGTAATCAGGCCCACTGCCTTCAAGCCTGTAGTGCCCAAGAACCGCAATTCAGTTCAGTACCTCTCTCCACGACCAGGTGGCAGTTTGTCTGAGAGTCAGGGTAGCCTCAACCTTTTATTGCCAGGAGGTGGAGCAGGACTGGTGTGTGCTGAGAAACGCAACTCGTACAGCGGTGGCCGCAACGCTCGCAGCAGCCAGTCTTGCACCATGTCAGATTCAGGCCGGAACTCTCTCTCCAGTCTGCCCACTTACAGCAGTGCAGGATACAGCATGGGCCAGAGTGATGGGACATCTGGGCACCCAGAGCCCACACGAGCCACTGGCAGTCACGGCCATTCAAACTCTGACAGTGGTCGCTCCTCCTCCAGCAAGAGCACTGGCTCCCTGAGTGGACGGGGGCAGCCTCTATCTGACAGTGGGTCATGTGGGCGGTCACCTGCCCCACCAGAGGGGTACGAGGGTGTGATCCGAGACCTGGAAGAGAAGCTGAGAGAGAGAGACCTGGAACTGCAACAACTCAGAGATAACCTGGATGAGAACGAGGCAGCCATTTGCCAGGTAGGGATATTCAATTAAATGTCAGGCCAAAAAAAAGCTTGCCCAGAAAGGACTAAATATGTGTAGAATATTTGTTCCACATTGACTGAATGTCGTGTGTGTGTAGGTGTATGAGGAGAAGCAGAAGCGCTGCGAGCAGGAGCTGGAGGAACTCAGGCAGAGCTGTGCATCTAAGATGAAGCAGGCGCAGCAGAAAGCTCAGAGGGCACAACAGGTGCTGCAGTTGCAGGTCTTCCAGTTGCAGCAGGAGAAGAAGAAGTTGCAGGAAGACTTCTCTCAGCTGTTGCAGGAGCGCGAGACACTGGAGAAGCGGTGTGCCTCCATTGAAAGAGAGCAGACACAACTTGGCCCCCGATTGGAGGAGACCAAGTGGGAGGTAAGGAGTTCAATCCCCAGTGATAACACCCGAGCCACCCGAGGTTGAATATCAGAGAGAGTTTTACTAGTCTCACTCTTTCTATTAGTCTCACTTTCTCTCCCCCAGTACTCAGTGCGATGGTAGCCAATGTGATCATATTTTAAGTGACATTACACACTTAGCAGTTTATGCTGTCCTCTAAGCTTATTGAGCTATATATATATATTGCATTTGTCCTATACTCCAGTTATATTGCATTAGCAACATAAGATGCAGTGACCAACTTTATGTGCTAGCATTCACCCTCTCAGACTGGTAGCATAATTTGATGGGGATCACTTTCATCACTCTACAGTTTAAGTGTCACTGATCTTACTCCAAAGGCCATATTAATAAAATATCTAAAATATTGTCAATTTGACTGAGCGAAGATATCAAGTCCAGTTTCAACAAAGTGACTGCATATTCAATGTGTGGGTTCATGACCGTATCCTCCCCTTCACAAACTCTGCATTATGATTCTAGAAAAGTAAAGGCACTACCAGACTTCCCACTATGTCATCCATTTTTTTACATACATCAAATTACAGTGAGCACTCACACACATGTTAACTGTATATAATAGATCAAATTTTGGATGGAAGTCAACAAGGAAATCAATAAATGGGTTTCATGGGTGCCTATATCTTACCATTTTGAGGAATCTGAAGCCAGCCTAATATGAATGACTGAACAAGCAAGTAAGTGTGAACAAGCTACAAGTCTATTGGGTGCTTTGTATCTAAATATGGCCCATTTCCCCCGGTTCTGACAGGTGTGCCAGAAGTCTGGAGAGATTTCCCTGCTGAAGCAGCAGCTGAAGGACGTGCAAGCAGACCTGAGCCAGAAGGCTGCAGAGATTGTGGCACTGAAAGCCCAGTTGCGTGAGGCTCGCTCTGAGCTGCAAGCCTGCCAGGTGCGCTTGCAGGAAGCCCACGCAGCAGCTCGTACCCGCACACTGGAGCTGGAAGTGTGTGAGAACGAGTTACAACGTCGCAAGAGTGAGGCTGAGCTGCTGCGGGAGAAGTTGGGCCGTCTGGAGGATGAGTCCAGCCGAATGAGAGTCCAGACCATGCTGCCCTCCTCCAAGGGCCACTGCATGAGCCTGCCTCTCCCGCTGCCCCAGGGCCGCAGCCCTGCCTTCCGGGATGGAGAGGAGCAGCTGCTGGCATACGAGAGTGATGAAGCCAAGGCTCAGCGGCAGAACAGTGATGCACTGCATGCAGTTCGGCAGCAAGTGGAGCGGTTGCGCGCTGAGCTGCTGTACGAGAGGAGGTGCAGCCAGGAGCAGCTGGAGGCCTTCGACGACGAGCGTCGTGTGTGGCAGGAGGAGAAGGAAAAGGTGATCCGTTACCAGAAGCAGCTCCAGCAGAACTACATCCAGATGTACAGGCGCAACCGCGAGCTAGAACGGGTCATGAGGGAGCTAAGTCTGGAGCTGGAGAACAGGGACATGGAGGAGTTTGACATGCGTAACAGTGACATACACTTTGAGGAGATTACAGCCACTGAGATCTAGCACACATCTTACTCCCTTTCCCTCACCACCCTGACTTATATCAGGGGTGTCAGACTTCAGTCCTGGAAGACCACAACACTGCAGAGTTCAGCATTCTACCTCCTGTAACATACCTGATTCAACTTATCAGCTCATTAGCAAAGCCTTCATTAGTCGAATTCAGAGTGTTAAGGGAGGCACGAATCTCCCCAGGACCTGAACTGTACACCCCTGCCTCAGATTGCCCTCAAACACTTTTTCACCTGCTCTTGTGGGAGGACCAATCACCGCAGCAAATGCAAAACATGGAAATCTTGCTCCTCCACAGAGTCGGACCAGTGTTATGAAGATATAACCTTGATAGTGTTCAACAGTATTTTATAAACCTTCATGTTCCAAGCACGCTGTTAATGCCACACATACATCAGACTAAGAATGAGTCGATGTTGCACCAGACAGGCTGAACAGGGATGGGAGACGTTTCTGTGTGAGCGTCTCGATATGAACGGACTGCTCTTCTGTCTGCTCAACTGGCCCTCAGTTTGAATCTGCAAATCTTCATAACATGCAATACTGGTGCTGTGTGTGGACACAGAAACAGCTCAAATAGGAGAAGGGCACCTGCACTAATGGATTTCTCTGTACCAGCATTAATACTGATATCATGGCGCTCTTGAGTGGCACAGGTCAAGTCATCCAGAGAAAACACTACTAGCTGTCTTTGGACTGCAAGTCACATCAGGACACTAGCGCTGTTCTTACCAGTGGCTAAGACATGTGATCTGGCATCTTGTTGACAGCAGATAAAATGTAGAGTCCCTGTACAAAGGCAGAGTAATATCTTTCCTCTTCTTTTCACTGGTTACTCAGCATCCAGATACTAATCACTTTATCTAGAAGTACTATTTTTCTAAGTAGATCTTTAAAAATGCAGCCAAATGATATTTTTGCCTGTCTTTTCTTCAGACCCTAATGTTATACAAAATGGTGAAAACATATCGCAAAGCACACAGTGTAGAGTGAATAGCATGTGTGCATGATACAGTAGCATTTTGTCTGGAGATTGTTTTTATAGTGATCTCTGTGTTGACGGGATGTCTAGATATGACATCACACAAGTCATATCATGCTCCAGTCAGCAGTGACTCCTCCCACAGTGGGTGGAGCTACTGCGCTCATTAGTAGCATAGATAATGTATGCGTAAATATCATCTATAGTTTTTCAAGAACTAATCAAATATTTGTGTTCACAAAAGAAGGGATATATAAACTTTGTTTTTTACAGAACAGATTAAAAAAAATAATAAATATATATATATATATATATATATATATATGTGTGTATATCAGTAGAGGGGTCATTTGCCATCAGCATTTCATAAGGTACAGTTCAGTGACTGCTCATAGTTCTGCTGGGTTTTTGTGTAGATCTAGAACAAAAACAAAAATCTTAAATTTGAAAGTGCCACTCATTGCCACAATCACACCTGATCTAGCAGGCTTCTGTTTTTTGCTAAATAATTAGTAGTTATGGTAAAAACTAATTCATTTTTACCATCATTCATATTTGAGTTTTAGAGGCAAACCGGTCAATGTTCTGAACCTTACTGCTCATTGCAACTGACTCTCCGTTTTACCACTTTAGCACAGCTTCTTCATTTGCATCATGGTTATGTACATACTGTCTTAGTTTCAAACCATTTGAAGCCAAACAGACCAGTGGTATTAATCAGAGAGTTCTTGGTCTGCTAGTTTTCTCTGGTCATTTTTTGGTTTTGGCCATACCCTTACCATGAAACCATTCATTCAATAAATTCTTGTGTTAACCGCAGTCTAAATGTAGCCCTAAATCCACACACTGCCTAAGTGGAATAGGTGCTTTCTCTAGTCTGATTAGATTGTTCAGGCTGTTAACTTCAGTTATATGGCAGCACTATCTCACTGCACAAATTTGAGGAATATGTAAAACAGAAGATCCTCCTTCATTCTCAGTGCTTTTTGTTCTTCCATTTCTTACTGTCTCATAGCTTTGACTAAAACACGCATGTAGATATTCCTAACATTGTATACAGCAACATTATCCTGTTTATATGCAGACAAAAGTATCTATCTCAAAGGTGTAGCCACTGTGAATAGACCAAAGTAACATATTTGTTTTAATCTGTCTTTTCTCTGTGTCCATTTATGTTTTCTTTGTCAGGTCATGGTGTTTGCAGTCACTCATGTAAATTCCATGTAAATTTCATGCTGTACATTTCTTGTAAAGAAACTGTGTTTTAATTAAAAAAGTCACAAATCAGAGTGATTCTTGCTAGTTCTTATTTACTGGATAGATTTTTGTATCCTTTGCTTGGATTTACTTTGTAAATTTGTAGTGAATAATAATGTAGTAATAATAATAACAATAATGCATTAAACATTTTCACATTATGCATTAGAATATTTATCTGTGGTTTGATGAGTCGTAACAAATGCCTCAAAAGCCAGTAGTTCCACATTTAAAATTACTATCAACAACTGTACAGTGTTTTGTACAATATGGTAATAAAACATGCAGTATGTCAGTGTTCATTAGGTACAGGTAGTATTGACCGCATACTAAGAAAAGCATATCGTGATGTCATAAATATCATAAATATTTCCATATTTATCAAGTGTCTAAGAGCTACATTACTGAAAGAAATGAATGACAAGTTACAACATTTCAGTGTTTTTATTACGGAATAATCACACAGGTCTTCTGTAATAAAATTGGTTGCAAAAACATTTGCCAAATACATGCCCTCTCTGAATAATGGTGGGGCCTAACCGTGTTTATAATCGAAAAACTTTTGCTTTTGACCCTGCAAGCATTTCAGATCTTGTTGGTCTATTGCACTATTAATGAATAAACATAAGGCACTCTGCAAAAAATGTAACTCATAATGTACCTCATAATAAATGCTTAATAATGAAGTGTATGGAAGCTTTGGAAACTCACTGACCAAGGCAGAGCAAGCATTTTCCATGTGGGGGAGTGTGTGTGTTTGTGTGTGTGAAAATAAGTCCGCTTACCATGTCCATAAAGCATTGGCTTTTTTTTTTTAAAGAGATTGAAATCCACAGTGATTTGTAGTAATCTGCTGGACGTTCACTAGATCAAGCCCTCAAGTTTGACATAATGCAGAGACTTAATCTGAGTGTAAATCTCATAACCTTGTTTAATCTCAGATGGACACAGGCAATCGACCTCTAGAACTCTTTACTCCCTTGTCTGGCTGGGATGAGTGTTAGTGTTATGACTTAGATTATCACCACACCAACGTGCTTCTCATCACATTACACTGAATCAAGCATAAGCTATGACTAAATTTTGACAAATTCTTACTGCCCCATATTTATTGAGAGTTGCTTACCTCTCACTGGTGTTTAGCAGTATATAGCTACTCTTGCCCTGAATGCTTTAGGACGTTTCTCAAAACTATTGGTGGTGTTTAAGGAATACGCTGAAGCAGCTTTTTGTATGGTCAGTTACCGTGGGCAAGCATCTTAATACGGTCTTCCATAAGTGTGTTCCTACTCAGTGGGTTTACCGTTCTTTTCTAAACATAGGAAGATGTGCCAAAACCACTGTCTGTGGTAACTGACCCTGTGCTACCTGGCGTGTTACTTTTACGACCTATACATTTCACACAAATAGCCTGACTTATGAAGCTAAGCATAAAAATGATAAAGAACGCAGACATAAAGGCTTAGTCTGGTCTGTCACTAGCCAGGCGTGTCCTATGGAAGCCTTCTCAAGAACCTCACCCTAAGGTACACTGGTTCAGCCAACTGCTTAACATTACACAATGGCAGCTTTGCTTTTTTCTATAGGTTCTCTCCTATAGGTTTTATCTAGGACATGTTCTTTCTCCTCTCTTGTTCTCCATTCTCTGTTCAGATTCACCACAGTAAGCACAAAGCACTGGATGTCCAATCTGTCTGTACAGAACAGAAAAGAACATTTTCCCTTCAGTCTTTTGGACTTTTTGGAACTTTTACAACAAACTCCATCGGGTCTTTGGCCTTGTTGCTGAAAGCCCTTCTTATGGCGTCCACAGCATGCTGGTGTGTGACTCCCTGGAGGGATTCTCCATCAACCGACACAAGCTCAAATCCAGCCTACACACACATACAGACACACACACACAGACACAGAAAAAGAAAGAAAAGTAAGTTCTCATTTGTTCTCACTCACTCAGTCCACTGCTGTTCTATCGGTTACGGTGACTGCACATGTACGGCTGCTTAGAGTCAGTCTTGGAGGCATTGAGGATGAATGCTGGATGAATGGCAGGTTAGGCAGATGCTTGGGGCACTTCCTTTGTTCTCTTCCTTCACTCCTACCTGCGAGTGAGCTCATTCTGCCTGCCTCAGAAGCTGTGCATGTGCATGTATGCGTGTAAGCCTGAGAGAGCACTGCCAAAGAATTACATCATCTCCTGTAATATTAGTGTTTTATCTGCAACGGCAGTAACCGACAGCAGACATAACACAGATGTGGTGGACAGCGGCTCACCAGGATACATTTCTTTAACTACCTGAAACTGAAAATGTGTAATCATTTAAATCCACTAGAAACTTCTAAAACCATCTCTGCACATACACAGCCCAACAGAGGGTTTAGGACACTTTTCAAGATATTGTTTACAATAATTTAACTAATTTAATTCCCACTGCTGCTGTTAGAGCATAATGTTACAGGACACATGTTTGTCTGTGTACTGTGTGCACAGCCTAAAATGACAATAAACCTACTTGACTTGCTTGATACCACTGAGTGACAATTTCAGTAGCGAATAAATCTATGTTATGTCATTTAATAATTCTGACATGGTGCGTCTGCTGAAGACAGACTAAACTAGCACCACAGCATTGATTTCTACAGGTATCCAGAATCTTTTGAAGAATTAGATAAAATGCTCATTTTCTCTTCACTGTGTAAAGGAATGGGCAAAAATCATTCTGTAGCTTCTAACATACAGTGAAAGTGACATATCTGTCATACATGAGCACACCACAGCACACAGTATGAATAGCATGAAATTCTTCTCTGCATGTAACCCATTCATCAAGTGAAGTAGTGGGCAGCCAAGAACACAGCACCCAGGGAGCAGTGTGTGGGGATGGAACTCTACTCAAGAGAACCTCAGAGGTGCCATCAGCAGTCTTGGGAATCAAACCCACGACTTACAGCTTCTAGGCTACCGCCTGCCCCTAGGCTAAAAGCACTAGCATTAGTGTTAATGTTAATTTGTTCAACAAAGTGAGTGGCATATAAAACTACTCCAGTTTATATTCCATGCCATTCACTTATTATTTACCAGTGTTTGGTGCTGGCAGTTTAAAAATGTTGGGGAGTTTTAAACTCCCCAATGTTGTAAAGCTACTTATGCAGTCAAATGAAGGAAAGATTCCAAATGAATTCAGACAGCTTGACCTTTGCTGTGTAGTTTTACTTGTGATTACAATATTGTTACTCCAAGTGACAGTGAGAAACACAAAAAACAAATACACACTAGCGATTACATAGACTAGATGGGCTGGTGGGTTGGGCATTGGGCCTGCAATCAGAAGATTGTGGGTTGGGTTAGAATCCCAACTGCTAGTGTCACCACTGAGGTCCCCACATCCTTGGCATCCCTCGCTGGCAGCAGCCCACTGCTTCACTTGGTGAATGGGTTAAATGCACAGAAATAATTTTACATTGTGCTGTGGTGTGTTCACATGTGACTATAAAAGTTAATCAATTTAATTTAAAACAATTAGTCAACTGGTCGACTAATCAATTCACTAGAAAAGATGTGAGCAAAAGTCCAGTAGTCGAGGCCTAAAATGCAGCAGCATTCTCAGGAGGAAAGTTTAGTGAAGTTTAGTGAAAAAGTACCTTTGGGTTTTTATTGATGTTGGTGTGGAAGTACCACTGTTAGCTGAATTAGAGTTGTCTAAATCAGAATGATTTAAAAGGAAATTGCTACTTGGCTCTATGCAGTGTTCAGCAGGACCAAACCAAGCTTTTGTGGTGTACCCGTTGCCAAACACACAAGGGTATCTAATTTACAGCTTCCAACTTCTTGAGTGACAAACATTTTTAGCAATCTTGTCTCTTTCCAGTACCAAAGGTTTTCCCACTGCCAGAGCATCACACTGTCTCTGGGGGTTTGCTTTCTTCCCAGGTAAGTGATGCACACCCACCCACCCATTCTCATGATGTAAAAGAAAAGATGATCAATTAATCCAGGCGACCTTCCCTTGCTCTGTGGTCCAGTCCTGATGATCAATTTGTCCCTTTCACTCAGATTTGAACGCTTGCTCATTTTTTCTACTGTAAACACATTAACCCACACATACACACGTTTGCACACATCTTTTACACATACATTTAAAGGTACTCAGATGGTGTATCCTAAAAGTAAGTATAGACAGAAAAGGTTACTGGCATGAATAATTGCATGTTCTGTGAACACTGTGCTTCAAAAATAAACCTGTTACAGTAAACTAACAAAAGTGCATGTTCAGTTACTTAAATCTTGTTTTAAAATGTGAACTGTTCAGTGCATATTAGCTAATGTAAGCGCGCCTCTCCTATTTCTCCTAACCTGATCTCTGTATATCTGATGACTAATTAACTAATCTTACATTTTTGTTGTCACAGAAACTGATGAAGTTATGCAGTGATCCAGTTCTCCCTGCTTGCTGTGCTGCTCCTGTACACCCAGCAGTTCTATAAATCTAAACCTGTTCTCAGTACCTCTCCCCCAGAAACATGCAGATTTACACTTGCACTCGTCACCTTCAACTCAAGGTTAAGCACACACATGCAAGAGGTTCCACTTATGGCCACTTACTTGCGTTTCCTGTTGAGAAACTATCATACAGTAACATACAATTGTGCTCTACATACGCACACAAACACCCAACCAAGAACCCTAAAAAAGAAACCACTTCCTGTGCCATTGCCTGGTACCAGGATGCATCTGTGTGGAAATATCCCAGCACCCATCCTCAGTGATTAGAGGTGTTTTCATAGCTGCACTTCACTCAACTAGGACAAAGCATATTGTCTCCGTAGGCCAGACAAATCAAAGCTTCAACAAAAACCTACAATAACAAATTACAGTGTCTCTTCTGAGATAAATATAACTTCATTATATCCAAGCTCCAATTTCAATTCCTGACACTCATAACAAGAGACATCCATATTTGATCACAGCAGTAGCACAACAGCTCTGAATGATTTATATCAGTCTGAATAATGTATTCATATCAATAACTGCATACTAAGTCTGCATAATACCAAGTCTTCCAAACAGTCAATTCTCTCTTCGTGTCACGATTCGGGGCGCTAGCCCTGGATCGCGAGCTACCTCGGAGAAACCAGGAACAGGGAGGGAAACCAGAGGTCATGCTGCGGTAACTTTATTAAACAGAAAACAAG
>JBBPDH010000144.1:11540700-11560437 GCA_037974565.1 Clupeocharax schoutedeni
ACAAATAAAACTTGAAAACTTGAAAACTTGATGTTGCACTGAAAACGGCCAGAAAACGCAGTGCAGAACGATAGACACTATGTGTACTAAACGGGCGCCACTTTGACCATGTAGCAGAGGTGGCTGAACTTTCAACAAGTTTTTGAGTTGAATAACTCCATGTCAGTGCACTCACGTAAGTGCGCGACTTAGGACACATCCCATGGATCCCATGGATTTGAGCTGTATTGCCAGGGACCTGCACAATATTTGGCAGGTGTTTATATTATTTGGGCTTAGATGGATGCTTTTTGCAGAACATGGGAACATACATCCACAAACAAGCATTTTTATTAGCTACACCTACGCTGCATTTACTCTCATTGTCCACTTTAACTTCATTTACCCCATTAATGTGACCTGTTTAGCTTACAATTGCTGATTACAATTACAATCTGTTTCTATGCATAGTTTGTTAGCAATAAATTTTACTAAATTTTACCTTTGTTTTGTGTGGTCTTGTGAGATCATGTTCTCAAAATGTAAACAACACACAAGAACATAAATTTCAGATCTTTTCCCTCAGGTCATGTCACATGCTGGAGGTGCAAGGAGTCAGGTAGAAACTGAAAGACTTGGAGTCGGACACTAGATCTCCTAAGTGAGTGCAATATGAGTCTCTCAGAGCAGAGCAGGGAAGTGCCGTCACCTGATAGGCTGCCACCAACACAGAAGCACACACATGCACACACAACACACACACAGAGACCCATGTGCTTGGGATTCCAAGGGTTTGACCTCGCTTCCAGGGTCACTGTGGTGGTGCTGCTGGTGTCATGTACCTTTGGTGACCCCTGGTAATCCCTAGTGACCTTAATTCAGGCCCCAGCCTCACTCCACTACTGATATGCAGATGAGATTGGTGCAGAAATGTCTGGTATAATCCAACTCCTTAATGTGCTTATATATCCACCACCTCAGGAATATATTATTATTATTATTATTATTATTATTATTATTATTAAGAGAAGTCACCATAAATATTGGTTTATCATTATTTATTGTGTGAAAGTCTCTGAGAGTGTAAGAAGTCAGCCCTGAGAGTGCAAGAAGCCTAAGTCTCTGTGTGGTTATGAATAAAGATTCTTGAAAATAATTAGGGTACTGCTTAAAGGACCTGTCACAAAGCAGTACGTTATCTGGCATGGTCAGTGTAAGCTCATCAATCATGGACAAGCTGTGCAGCTTAAGCCCACGAAAATGCGTCTGTGCTCAGCTCACATGTCACTGAGTGGCACTAATAAACACAACAGCCCACATCTCAACAGTCAAAGTCAAAAGGCCTTCAGCCATAGACTCATCAACTTACAGCTCAGATCCTTACTGTCATGTTTCAAACCAAATTCGTTCAACAAGTGTGTGTCTGATAGCAAGCCTGGCAAGGTGACAATGATATGAAAAAACGACTGCCTTCCTATATATTAAACAGAAAAAAAGGATCAAAATACTATAAGCAGGCACTGACATAAGCCCGAATAGACCTAAGTGATACACGAAATGTGCGCCAGTTCGCAGTCTTCACAGTGCAAATGTGTACCTAATTTGTGACTTCATACTGCGCACATAACCCCCCACCACGAACTACGCCGAGACATAGACCACGGCACAGACACAGACCTCCACGTGCATACACACACACACACACACATACCACCACCACCAAGGCAGAGGCAGAGAAAACGTAAAATTTTGTCAGTTCATTTATGTAGGTATTCATTAGAGTACGACAGCAAAAAAATAATGTCAACCACTACTACAAGATGTTTATTAGGATATTTTGCATATACACTTTCCCTTTCACCTATCTTAAACTGGCCATCCTTGCTAATACACCTTTTTACATTAACAATCTGTGTAAACGTATTCTTTAGCTCTTCATTAGTGGTCAGTTTATGACCACAGGACCACTGGATATGTTTGATCTGTGAACTGTTCTTTACCTAGCAGTGCAAAAAAGTTTTAAAATCGCAGCCCTAACACTAGCATTCTGCAGTCAGCATTACTGCTATGCTGTGAATGAGCCACACACCACATAAAAAATATCTGGCCAGTGTGTGGTGTTAATTTTACATTTATGTATGGGATGGGGGGTAGTTAGAAAATCGTGGCTATAAGCTATAATCATTAACTGTAAACTTATTTGGTAAACTATATGGCAGGTACACCTGATTAATTGAACAATAAAGGTAGATAAACTATTAGATAAACTAATAGTGTATGTGTATTGTTGCTGTGTATTGTGTTGAAAAAAACACCAATATTAGTTTTTCCATGAGGTTTAGTGAAAGCCTTACTAAAGAGGTGAAAACACCCATCTCAGGTTGAAGGAGCTTTGAAACAGGTGTCATATAGTGTAATGTGATAGTCTCATTAGGGTTTGGTAGTGCGTGTTGTGCCTGGTGTACACTATACCGGTGGATGGCAGTGGATAGAAAATGAAGTGGGATGAGTACCTTAAGCACTTCGCTTGTGGAAGCAGCTCCTCCTGGAAATATCTTCTCAATCTTTATCACTGGTTGAACTTTGGACTCCATCCCACCTGATATGCTTATACCTGCCAGGAGCATAACAGAGTGAAAGAGATAACAGCTTACATTTATAAAACACAGAATACACTGGTCAATTTTCTCCACTGACTGTTATATTGCTCACCCAGATGTGCCAGCTCATTTGTAAATCGCACTAATCTACCATTAAATGCTCTCTGTAGCATTATTTAGATGTGTGCAGAAAATGGAGGTTTTGAATGCAAGCCATCTGTATTTGGGACCACTTTTGATCCCTTCATTTCCAGGGATTGAGCAAAAACTGCTCTGATTGCATGGCTGAGCCGCTTAGAGTAAATAATACAGTACAATGGGAAAGTAATGACTGCCTGCTTCTGTCACTGTTCAGCACAGCAGAGTGCTGCCGGGAGCCAATGTTTCTTACTGGAGGAGATTATCTTTCATTCAAGCTTTCTTATAATGACATTTGTACATTGGCACAGCATTGTCTAAAGCCACTGCAGATATTATGTTGGCCCACTTTCTACTTCATTGATATAAAATGTGGTTTGATTACAAATCTTAGCTTTAAATCTGAGATCAAACCCTGCAAAACCCTTAAATGCTCACATATCTCCTTTTTAAATGATACATGATGGAATAACACAAACCTTTTGTCTATGCTATCCCATTCTTGCTACTTGAATATGCTGAAGAACGCTGACTATGCTGGTTGACTCACTGACCCCTACTGGTGATAAGTGGTGTTTTAGTGGACTATGTTTTTTGAACGATTTGGATCACAATTGCAGTAGGCACATAAACACCATGTTCATGGTCTTCTTTTGTCTTAATTAATCTTTATTAATGCTTGTGTTATGAAAGTAGCACTCAACGCCTATATAAACTCACCCAGAGACTGTTTCGTCTTGGAGATGGAGACAGTGGTCAGCTCATATTCCTGTATGGATAAGCTGCCTTGATCGGTTGCAGATAAGCCAGTATGTCCATTCACCTGTTCCCTAACCACAGAGTCTTGCCTAATATCCGACCCAAACACTTGGGTTAGTGGCGTTCTGTTCCGTCTGTTTGCACTCATCACTGTGTGCTTCACCTCTTTTCCATTTACTGCTCTGCCATGGCCATTCCTGTAAGGTGACCTGCCCCGCTCTGGTGTGGTTTCACCCCTGTAGGAGGTTTCCTCATAACTTTCAGTCCGCGGTGAACCATTGCTCTGTCTTTGTGGGGAGCGGCCGTGCCGCTCTGAGCTGTGAGGGGATTCGCTGAGCAGCCAGTTGGGATGAGCAGGGCTTAAAGAACGCTGCAGGGGAGATCCTGAAATGTAGCTGTCCACTGGCACATCAAGCAAAGGAGTAAAGGTCCTGGGCGGGGGGAGACGGCCGGTGGGGATAGTGGCCAATCTCAGCCGCTCCAAGTCCTCCACCAACTGCCGATCTCTCTGTAGATCCTGAACAGCCTGTAGTTGAAAACCTCCCCTGTAATCTGAGGTGGAATAGAGCCATACAGACATTGATCTGATCACAAATCTACCTCAAGATTTAACTTTCAAATACATTGCATTTTATTTCTCAGGTATTATTAGACTGTCTGTTTATTTGTTTTTCTACAATTTAAATTCACAATATTATGTCACAATATAACATCTTATAAGTCCACTGTATGTCCCTATGCACAGTATATGCAGAAAACCCTACTCTGACATAATTTATCAATATATCAAAAAGCCTCACTATATTTTTTAAGCTTCCTACGAATAAGATGAAATTGAAATACACTTCAAAACTGTCAAATCACTTAATACTTGGACCTGCAGCAAAACTGGGCTAAGATTATTGTAATCTGAGTGATTTCCAACAGTGATTACCAAATGTTGAATAGATGTGCACAAACATACTCAGACACAAAACCAAACACCTGTCCCCACAAACATACACATACAAATGTCATCATAGCATCATTACCCCTCAGCCTAACAGCATCTGCTGTGACTAAGCATGCATACGACCTTTCTCAGGTTTTGTATAATGAAGATCATTCATACACAAAGAGTAAGCTGCAATGCCGGTGTGCACACTTTTTCCTCCCTTCCCACACATGCATGCACACACACACACCCATATATACGTGTGCATACAGCCTCGCTCAGATTTCAGGGGGTTCTGCCACAGAGAGGTTTGAATTAATCCTCTGTGTCCGGTACAATGGACAAAAAGGACTAGCAATAAGCTCTAGGCCTGCGTGGGCAGTCTTCAAAGGTTAAACAATGCAGGGAGCCTTTCTTGTATTTCAGAAATATGCCCATTCAAGACTCAGGGGCCCAGAGCGAAGGCACTGGCTGACTGCTGCCAAGTCAAGCAGCCGAGAGGTCATGCAAAGGGTCATGGAAGGAAACTAAAAAATGTCCAGCTGTCCATTTCCACAAACAGTGATGTATGACCTTAATTAGATAATGATGCAGTTTAGCACCTCATGAATGACTGTCATTTCTGTACAAAACCCCCACCTCCACAAATTCAGTATCAGAGAGAGGGGCATAGTATAAGAGGGCTTAGAGGGCTTTAGAGAGAGCAGGGTTTTGTATGTACATAAGTGTGCATGTGTGTTTGTGTGCATGTGTGGAGTGGGAGGATTAAATGTCAGCAGCAGGATATTTGTAGTGTAAGTATGTGGCTATTATGGTCAGACATTCATTTCATGAAATGACTGGAGCAGAGAGGAGGAGTGTGAGGCTGGTGGTTATATAATTCCCCAATGGGATCAGAATGAACACACTACACAGTGGGGAAGATGGTAGAGGATCAGAGAGGAAGAGATGGTACACACACACAGACACACACACAGCACTGAAAGAGTTACCTGGGATGGGTGTTATGAGGTGGCGCCGGGGGGTTCCCCTATGGTAAGGGGAGCGCAGGACTGGAGAGCGCACTGAGGACACACACACACACACACACATATATGCCTTTAAAAAATAATATCCCAGTACACAAATACCCATACAAAGTTCATGTATCAGATAAGGTAACAATACAGTGCACACAGCTAATTCTGCAACCATATGTATATATTATAAAAAAATCTATATTTATACATTTATATATGTATACATAGGTAATACCAAAACATACCAATTAGCCAAATGTTATTGTTTGTCACTGTTAAAACAAAACTTTCCCAAAAAAGTAACTTAACAGGAGAAAGTAAAAACTTTTTTCAATTCGTCAGAATAAATGATTTTAACCTTTTAAGCCTGAGATTTAACCAGAAGTATTTTTGATCAATTGTATGTTCATCATCAAAGTGTGACCCACTGTAAATGGCTGTTGAACTTTTTAAATGGAATTAAAACATTGAAAAATTGAGATCCAATGTTTTGTTCTGACAGTGACATGTAGGAGATTCATTCAAGACGCACTATGGGATGAGCTTTTGAGATTCCGTGCAGCGTAATTCAGTGTATCTGGTTTGGTCACTTTGTGCATTTTACCTGATATTATTAACATGTCAACAGACCATAAAATAATTTTCTTACCAGAGCGACTCTTTAAAATGTCATAGGCCTCAAGTTCAAAAGGCATGACCATGCTGTCAAACCGGCCCAAGTCTGTTGGAGGGATGATCATTCTAGACATAAGAAACATAAACAGTTATAAGCCCACGGTGCATGTGAAACCATGTTGTGTTAATCTGGTGACAAAAGGAAAAAGTCTCATATGCCATGTCTCGAACAGAATGGAATAAGGCCAGCAGTAGTGAGATCAGCAAACATAACCCAATCCTCCCACCCCTCCTGACCTGATCTCTCTCAGCAGGAGTAGCTTCTCTGGCTTGTCGAGGATGGCCAGCAGAGGGCGCACCAGGTCCTCAACCACCTGCTCTGCCAAAAACTACAGAATACAATAGAAAAGCTCTAAAATTTGACTTTAATTTAAGATCAAACCCTACATTCCAGGCCAAATCCAAACTGACAAGTGGAAAGTATGAGATATTGCACATTTAAAAACAACTATAGGATAGCCACAGTTTTAAAAAACCCTTATATATTCCTGTTTGATGTGATCTAATTCAATCTCAAGCTGCCTTATTGGGCAAATATAGCCTTAAAGAGAGACAACTTTAGAAAAAGCCAGCCAAAACAACTATGCTTTTATTAATTTGTATAATCTTTTAAAATAGAAATATACAAATGAATTTTTAAATTCACTATTATTGTAAAAAATAAATTTAAAAAATAAATTTACGTATATATTTTTCTTTAAAATTACTGTGATTTGTTTTATGAAAGATCATTACCATTATTTTGAATGTTTGTCAAACACTGAAACAAACAGAAAAGAGAAAAGTACAAATGTATCGATTTTAAAAGTTTGTGATATAACTAAGAAATTAATTATACACATTTTAAGGAGTAAAAAATCTTTAAAATTCTTTAAAATTCCCAACATTGTGATTTTTTTAGACTTAAGATGCAAACACCAGCTGTGCCTTGTATTGTGTAAAATTCAGAGTTAAATATTTTTCCATGCACTCACCCTGTTGCAGTGTCTCATAATTGCAGCCACCTCATCCTCACTCAGCAGTTTGCGTGCCATGTCCTCCAACATGGCCATGGTCTCAGGGCTGGGCAGGGGCACAGGCTCCTTCACCCCAGCGCGCGTCTCCCGTGGAGAGCTCAGGAGGCTAATGATGGGCCGACTGCGTTCCTTACCTAAAAACAAGATGGCAGAAATAAATTACACAGACAGGAGATAATCCTGTCTCTGATGGCACTGATGTGAAATTGAGAAGATATAAAGGTTCAGCAGGACTTAGTTACATTCAGTTATCTGACAGAGCTGGTGATTACACGTGAAAATATGTCAGGGCAAACATGGATAGACAAAGTCAATATGGGACAAAATACACATAATATTTAATAATAATAGTATGACAAGGAAAACTGTCACATAATTTCTAAATGAATGCGGTTTTGCATAGTTATTCCTTAGATAAAAATCTATTATTACCCATTCTATTATTTATTATTTTCCATGTCATATAACTTTCATTCTTCGTGTATTGTCATTGATTTGAAGAATGTCCTCTGAACATTTTCCAAAGAAAATCAGAAACGTGTGGTTTAACTGAATGCTTAATACTTTATACACTACCCTTAATCTGGGCTTTCATACTCAGGTACAGTATACTCAAAAATGACATTACACACATCATCAGACATTAAAAACTAGAAATATTTTTTAAAAATCACATGTATTTACAGCAGAAAAAGGAGGCATGTGTCTAACACTGTTTAACAACATAGACTCCTGGAACCACAGTGACTACAGCACATACATCAAATGGACTAAATATATGCAGTTACCCCATCTCTGCTTCTAGATCCAAACTTGTGCTCTGAGTTTGAAAGGACAAAATTAAAAATAGTTGGTGATTAGAAGCCCAAACATGTTTGCTTTCTAGTTTCGGTGCATTCTGGCTTGATCGCCTTGAAGATGGTGAAAACATAACTCATCATTAGCCGAGCAGAACTACTGGGGCCGGACTCAAGGCCACTCTACAGGAATTACTGCATAATTAACAGCAAAGCAGCTCTCTCTGAGCCAGCCTCCGTAAGCCCTCATTATGCTACCAGCTTTCAAGTGCAAATGCGCCTCCTCTGCAACTGGCCTCTCCAGCAGCCTTGCACTCATCGCAACAAGCCTGTTCTTTTAGCACAGGCCAACAAATGAAAAAGAGTGCATGTGTTCAAGCATGTGACAGTGTGTGTGGAAGTTGTTTGAATGGGTGCACACTATTTTGCTCATGTATTCACATGCATTAGATTATGTATTACTTGTGATGTGCTACCAAAAAAACCCACAAATACCATATATAAGTTAATGTTTATGTTGATTTAACTGTTTGCAGTCAAGTATGTGTACATATATAGGAATGTAGAGTAAAATAAGGGGTGTATTGAATTTCCTTGTTTCAGATAACTGCATGGAGTAAAATATTTTCCAGTTGTGTACATATTTGCTCATGATGTACAAATATAATGTATATATTATATTGTATGAATTTGGACACTAACCTCGCTCACTATGCGTCGGAGATTTGGAGCGTCCTCTGCGTTTGTCCTCTGTTCCTGTATCTTTTCTGTCTCTGGAAGCAGACCTGTCCCTCCTGCGGCCGCTTTTAAACAACAGACTGACGAAGGTCTTGGAGCGCTGCAGTGTACTGCCTGTGGCTTCAGACTTCACTGCCTGCCGCTGTTTCTTGTTCTTCTGTTTGTCCTCTGCTTAGTACAGAACATTGTCACCACAAACACACATAAAAGCCAGCCTAGACATGAGCTGGGGAGGAAACTAATTTAGAGATGCTATTGGAGACAGTTAGAAAAGTAGCATAAGAATAATTATGGGATAGATTTCATAAAGGGTGAAAGGTATTTGTTTTGGTGTCACATTCTCTCTTCCACAGAAGCATCCCATCTCATCTGGTCCCTTTTCATTTGTTCATACTTGTGTTCCCATTTTTTGTGATGTCATTTTTAAAAACATTTTTTGATTGTATGTACCGGTAAATGTTTTTAGTGTAAATTTTAAACATTTCAATTTTATGTACAGCAACTTTGAGTATCTTTAACAGCGCTCTATAAATAAAACGTATTATTATCATTATTATTATTATTATTTGAATGTAATGTCATCAAAGCCCTGTTAGTGTAATGGTCATGCATCCCAATACATTTGTGTACATAAAGTGTAAGTAGTAAAATGACAATATAAAATGACAATATAAATTTATTTATTAAATATATGAGAATATAATCACCTAAATTGATCAAAAGCTCTTCAGCCACATAATTCTGCTAGCATATTGCTATTTGCAGATATTTTATTTTGTTTCTATAATCTATCTTTTTCTTTTAAGTTCTAGCATATTTTTTCAGATTGGTAAGTAGCTATTGGCCTACTGTTTTGGAGCGACTGGTCACTATTACCTATTCCAACTTGTTGGAAATTCGCTCAACAAAATTTTCAAGATATTTTTATGTTTTGTATTTATAACGTCTGGCATAAAACTCCATAAGCCTGAAAGAGTTTGCCTCAGCATTAATGAGACTTTTCCTGGAGACGCTAAAGGGATAAACCTTTTTAAAAGGGCCCTGCACGTGGCCACCTTGCAGCGCAGGAGATCACCGTGGTCATTTATGGGGACTAACCTCCAAGACCGAAATGGGTTTATCGAATAGGCCAAGGGCTCTCAGAAACTGATATGTGTATGATCCTGAAAGCAATTACATTGGCTGTGCTCTTTACATACATGCCTTATCATAGAAGTTGACCTGTGACTACTATAAAAAGGCAAAAACCCTCAACAAACATTTTTGTCAAAACTGACCAAAATTGAGCATCAGGTGACGACTGTTAGACAGAGCTGAACTGTAGCAACCATAACTTTGCAGTAAGTGCAGTAACTACTTGCAGTTTTACATCCAACAGATACCACTTATTAATTATACTCTAATGCACATGTACTTGGATTCTTCTTATACTTAAACGCTGTACCTGAGACAGTGATGTGACTCTGTGATCGGCGGATAGGTTTGCGGGGCTTGCTAAGCGCCATCAGCACAGCAGTTTTGGGAGAGTCCAGGACCTCCTTGTCGCCTGCAGAAAACGTCCTCATCCGAGCCCGGTTGCTCTTATCAAAACTCCCAGTACGGATTACAGTGTCCTTTAACAGAACGGTCTCACCCACCGTCCGACTGGTGTCCATGGAGATGACCCTGCCAGGTCGGGGTGATGCGTCAGGCTCCGGAGGGTCGGTCTGGATGGCAGTCTCTGTCCGGTCAGAGCTGGGCCTGCGCGAGCGATCCTCAGTGGAGATACAGACGTCCACCATCTCTGAGCTGAATGCAGGTGGGAACATGACCTGAGATAGGCCACTCAGGGAGCTGACCGGCGTGCCAGAGGAGAGTGAGGAGGTGGAAGAATAAGAGTCTGAACCCTGAGAGGAGGACAGCTGGCCTCCATTAGCCACTATATGAATGGGGGACAGAGAGAGAGAGAGAGAGAGAAAACAAAAATGTGTGTGGTCCAGTAAAATGAAAAAAAAAAAACCACTGTTATTTACATAAACAATACACTGAACATGCAATTCACTCTTCGGGGTTTTGTTAAAACATTTTTAGTTTAAAAAAAATACAAAAAAAATCACTCAATACAGATCAAAGTGTTACATAAAATATTGCCCTCCCTACAGAAGAAGCCCTTTTTAATCTCAGTCTTGAGTCCCAAATATAGAGGAAGCACAAAATCTCTGTCCTCTAAGTCTTGTAACCTAAATACCCTCTAAATAACCCTTATGTGAGAAACATGCACAATCCCACATTACTCACTGAATTTGGACATAACGCTTTAATCCAAGGCTATTTTAGGCTTGTACGTATTAAGTGGAAAGTACGGGCTATGAGTACTGAGAAAAAAAGGAGCTTGACATGAGGTCAGTCATGGCTCTCCCTTTATTCTCTGCAGACGCTCTGCCAGTATTCATTCAATCACACACCAAATCATGTTTTAAATCATGCCTTTATGAAATCAATTGAAAGATGCCAGATACATATGGTAATAAATGAATAAATGAATAAAATAATGTGTCTGCGGAGGAATTTACATACATTTATTGAGCCAGCTGTACTCTGCAACCATCTCCTTATACGCAGGATACCTCCCAGCCTCCTGTTTTAATAGAACCACAATTGAAAAAGTAATATTTCACACCAGTGAGCAACTGTGTGTGATGCAAATGAATGTGGAGGAGGAAGAGTGAAGAGAGAGAACAATCCCTAAAAAAAAGGGCCGTTTCCAAAAGGGCAATATGAACCTCATACCACTGAGGCATTTTGCTTGATGATCAAGCACAGTATTAATCTTATTAGTTCTAATATTTCAGAGAACAGCATGCTCTATTGTTGTCTTAAGTATCAGCCTTGCCTGCCTGTGGAAAAATAATGTGAAAGAGCTGATCATGGTTATGGGGACTGCTATGGACTGCACATGGAAATCAACTAAAGTCTGATAAAATAACTTCTTTGAACGTCTTAGATCTTAATCATTCCTCACGTCATTTTGTTCCTAACTTGGTCCTTTTCATGCTGGGCCATGTGCTGTCACTCTCTATTAATTAGTTGGCCGTGCTCTTCTCAAGAAAGCCATCTGAGTAGGGTCAATAAGGTCACCAGGAGAATGCCACCACCACCATCGGTGAGAATAGCCAACATTTGGCAAGCCTGACCTGCTTACAGCACCACCAGGGGCTTGATTCAGCACTGTGCCACAGAGGTGAAGCAGGCCAAGGAAAGGCCATAAAAAAGACGCTTTCTGCTGATTATAACCTGATCCCCGTGGCCTGGTGAATAATGCACATACCCTGGCTGTTTTTCACAGGTGGAACCCGAGCCCCCCCCTGAGTAAAGTGAGCAAGCAGGAATGTGACGACTAAATGCCAGCTGCCTGCTTTACTATTCTGTCTCATTGCTAAGCTCAATAAGAAGCTGTGTTGTTTAACACACACTACAATAGTCAATGTGCCTCTGCGCTATGATTAATCATCCTTAATGTGCCAGTGTTATTTGAAATAAGAGTAACATTATTTAATAAAAAAAGAAAAGAAAAAACACTAAAGAACTTTGAAATATAATTTTCTCAAGTGCCTAAGATTTTGAACACCACTGTATGTAATGACTTAGTTGGATGTGTCTCTTTGAATCATGCATCCTTTAAGAGGTTGGAATATCTCTGTCATTCATGACAATGTAAACTTTACTTTTCATCAGAGGAGTGATGTTGCGGACGACAGTCCTGGATGTAAGACTGACAAAGTAAAGTACCCAGCGACTGGAAAATGATGGTAACACTGTACTAACTGGGAATGTGAATATTTTACTCTATTTGTGTATTGCTCCAAAAGTAAATCACATCTAATTACATCTGGTGGAGGATTAAAATACATAATAAATATTTTTCTGATTCTGCGATGATGCATATTTTATGGCCAATAAAGGAAAACTCCTACCTTAATGGTAAGCATGACATGAGTGTGACTCTTCAAGACTTCCACAGCATTGCTGTGTGTAATGTCTTCAAAGCTCACTCCATTGGCTGCCAGAATCTGGTCACCCATTTTAATGCCATTTTGCTCTGCCAAGCCACCGGGGTCCAACCTCAACAACAAAGAAGATTTTACTTTAGGCTGACTTTACCAAGAAAAATACAATCAAATTAAGTATAAACTTAGGGGTGTCTCTATCTCCCTGTGGTCCATACTTTGAGACATAGATGCCCAGACCAAACTCCTTGCCTCCACGGATGTTAAAACCCAGGCAATAATCATCTGAAGTAGTGTAGAGGTGCACTATCCTGCGCAAAGCCCCATCTGAGCTGGCTTCTGAGGGGGTACGGCCGCTCTCTTCCACCACCATCCTCCGGTGGATCAAGTCCACCCTACAGACAAGTGGTTATAAAATACATATAAATGGTGCCTGTACATACACTCAGCCTTTACAAACCAATGATCAAATAAAACTGTTCGTTCAAACATACATACAAATGTGTACAAAGTCTTTTATATAAACATACATGCACTGTGCACACTCATGTTCAACCATAATCATGGACATGCTCTAATACATCCGCCCACCGTGCCTTTAATTAATTAAATGGCTGTAAAGACCACTGGGGTAACTCTACCACCTTTGCATGCTGAAAGAGTAGCTGGAAGAAAAGATAACAGGGAAAGGCCAGGAGTCAGTGGGTTTCCACTCTGCTGGGCATGAAAGAGAGAGTCAGAGCAGAAACTCATCACTGTCTTCTGCTTATCTTTATCATTCATCTACCTTAAAGGAATAAGAGCATTTGCACCAATTGTTTTTACAAAAAGAAGGAAAATAGTTGTTTGGCTAGGAAGATTTTTGTGTGATTTTAAGTCTTCATTTGTCTACATTATGTCTACACCTTGACTGGCACTAAACATGTCAATTAACACAAACACTTTTTCCTTACATTCCAGAATGTTTCTCAAACTGAAATGCAGTATTAGGGAAGATGTTCTGCTCTATGATAGCTAGGGTTGTTGGGGGAGAAGCTGAAACCTGATATTTATAAGATAATATTATTGTTCTTCGCTGTAATCAAAACTCAGAAGATGCTTTACAGCCAGTCAAACGTCAATCAAAGAATACAGGAAAATAAGAATTGTCTTTGAATAATGATGGCATGATGAATTGTGTTTAAGATAAACTGCAACATGGATTTAATCAAAAAAGGCCATTTTTGATTTTGGGTTGACTTAAAAAAATTAAGGTGCCATAGCGGTTCTTTACAATAATGCCAGATAAGAACAGTTTGGCTCCCTAGAAGCCAAAGTATTTGAACACCTGAATTCTGGCTCCTGTCACTCTGCCTTTAAGAAGTCCACCTCCACTTAGTAAGCCTAATTAGTAGCACCTGTCTGAGCTCTTTAAAGACACCTGTCCACCCCACAGTCATTCAGACTCCAACTACTACCATGGGAAGGACCAAAGAGCTGATCAAAGACACCAGGTACAAAATTGTGGACCTCCACAAGGCTGTAAAGGGCTACAGGTTAATTGCCAAGCAGCTTGGTGAAAACAGATCAACTGTTGGAGCAATTGTCAGAAAATGGATAAGGCTAAAGATGACTGTCAGTCTCCCTTGGACTGGGGCTCCATACAAGATCTCACCCCGTGGGTATCACTGATGAAGGTGAGGAATCAGCCCAGAACTACACGGGAGTCCCTCAGTCAGAACACTGAAGATGGGTCGTGGCTGGGTATTCCAGCATGACAATAACACAAAGCACACAGCCAGGAAAACCGAGGAGTGGCTCCGTAAGAAGCATATCAATGTTCTGGAGTGGCCTAGCCAGTCTTCAGGTCTAAATACAATCGAAAATCTTTGGAGGGAGCTGAAACTCTGTGTTTCTCAGCGCCAGCCCTGGAAACTGATAGATCTAGAGGAGACCTGTGTGGAGGAGTCGCCAAAATCCCTGTTGAAGTGCAAACCTGGTCAAGATCTACAGGAAACGGGTGACCTCTGTAATTGCAAACAAATGCTTCTGTACCAAATATTAACACTGAATTTCTCAGGTGATCAAATATTTATGTGCAGCAGTGCATTGCAAATAAATTATTGACAAATCATACAATGTGATTTTCTTAATTTTTTTACATTCTGTCTCTCACAGTGGGAATACAATGTGAATTTCAGACCCCTCCATGATTTCTAAATGGGTGAACTCGCAGGGTGTTCAAATTCTTTTGTTCTTCTAGTGAGTATATACACATATATATATATATATATATATATATATAGAGAGAGAGAGAGAGAGAGAGAGAGAGAGAGAGAAAGAGAGAGAGAGAACATATATTACCATGTGGTTTTCTCTTTGGAGTAGCGGATACCGGGCACTTTCCCCACACGTCTGACCACCATGCGCAGACGGTTGTTTCCCGTCAGGACCTTCACAGCACTGCTCATTGTGATGCTCTCCAAACTGATCCCGTTCACCTCCACCAGCTTATCCCCAACACACAGGCCTGCAAACTCTGTGACACACACAGAACACTGAAGAACCACTCCAGAGCATGTCAAATACAAAAACAGCCCATTACTCACTTGAATGACAGGCCATTGTTTGCTAGTTTAATTTAAAATAATTTGTAGTATGACAGCATATTATTTAATGATAATTTACAACTAAGATACAAACTACTTCATATATTTTTCAAACTTTACATTAAATTTTTAAATAGTAAATAATTTACTGTAATACTGTAATGTATCTATGTGAAATCACGGTCACGGTACTGCTCTGTTTGTCATTCTGGACATATTTCATTGGTTGTTGTTTACATAAACAGTTGCTGGAAGCAACAGCAACATTTACCTATGCCTGATACTGTAATACAGTTGAAAATACCTGCAGAGCTATTGTCCTCCACCTTGCTGACAAAGATGCCGAGGCCATGCTCAGAGCCACCACGCACACTGAAACCCAGCCTGCCATCCTCACTCTTGTCCACAGTGATTGTGTGAATATCTTCACTGTCGTCTCCACCTGAGGTCCAACAGCACCAAACACAAACATCTATTTATATATGTATATACAAGCACACACACACACACACACACACGTGTGTGCGTGTATGTGTGTGTGTGTGTGTGTGTGCTTGCTTGTGTGTTTGTTATTTTTAAAATTCACACCAATTGGTGAGTGTGACTATTCAATACCAGTGACACACTGACCCAATATACAGGATCAGTATTGCCGTAATAATGATCCTAAAACAGATTAAACAGAACGGATAACAATCAGGTGTGACTGACTCACATTTAATACTGTTGCTCAGTCATGATCACTATGCAGTTAGATTAAAAACTGCACATTCCTGAAAGGGTTCATAGCTGTCATATGTCTGCTGTATATTTCTGTTCTTTTATTTTTTTATGAAGAAACACAAATGTTTTATCAGTATTCTATCAGCCTATAAAATGTATACAGTTGGTATAAAATACATCCACACATGCACTCCATACATCCATCCATACAAGTATACTTCAGTATTGGCCTTTTATGTTAGACATAGCTAGTAAAAAGAAAATCACATTGTCATTTATTTAAATAGGGCTTAGTTTAAAAAGGGGGGGGGTGCATTCTGGCTCATAAGATAAACTCACAGTAAACTCACCATCCACTGGTGCATTAATTAGGATGACTCTACCCATCGGGGAGGAAGATCTCATTCCTTTCTGCCGCTGCTGCTTCTTGTGCAGGTACCGTGGCAAGGTGGAAGTTCCAGAGCCGCCTGATTGGATGTTAGTGTGGGCTCCATTCGTCATCTCCCTGCGAGCCTCATCAGACGAATGAGCCATGGCGAGATGGGGTTCCACCTACAAACCCTCATTCAGGGCTCTAAGTCCAGCGAGGAAAGAGACTGGCTGGACTGGAAGACTGGTAGGTCAGGGCCAGTCACCTGAACAGTGTGCTAAATAAAACTCTCCAAATGCACAGTAGAACACGACTGTAAAAGGTCCAGCATTGCTTGAAAAGTGAAAGTGACCATTTGTCATATGTGAACACACCACAGCACACAGTGTGAACAGCACAAAATTCAACCTCTGCATTTATCCCATTCACCAAGTGAAGCAGGGGGCAGCCAGGACGGTACCTTGCTCAGGGTACCTCAGCGGCGCCTAGCAGCCTTGGGGAACGAACCCGGACTTTCTGGTCTCAGGGCGGATGCCTTAACCACTAGGCCATCCAGCTGTCCCTGTATGTAGAATCCCAGTTGATGTAGAATCCCAGTGTCTCCTCACCAAGGAAGTTATCCAACAAGATGTGTTCGCATTTAAGTCCACCAGTTAAAGCAATGAAAAAACATTAGAGCCAAGAACACGTTCTGGAAGATGTGTGAAGTTAGGATGGTCTCCTCTTGTGCCGCTTCTCGTCTTTCTGCCCAGAAGAAACACTCCCACTTGCTAGGTAAGGGTCCGAAGTGCCCCTTTGCAGTTCATAAACTTTTACATGACTAGAGCTATACCTTATCCACCTCTTCCAAGCCATGGTGTGTTACCTTCACCCAGTGATAAACAAGAGGAAAGGGCGATTTGAGATGAATGGGGTCACGCGCAACGACTTATGCTTTCCCAAGGGGGGTAAAGTGATATGAGCGATTAATACACCATAGAAAGAAAAGCGTCTGAAGCACAGCCATCAGGGTACACAATTTAGCTGGAATCATGGCATAATTGCTCAGCGTTTAAAACTGTTTCAATAATCATAAGGTACTTTATTCAGCTTTACTCATGGCATACATTATATTTAATATTAATACCGTAAAGACACTAAAGATTAATTACCTTATTACCAGCACCATGGACAGCAGCCTGACCAGACCGGAGAGCTAAACCCAACCCCTTCTGGACTATTCTGGACTCTTCGCCTGGACCAACGAGGATGTTTAAACCACTGCACTGTCTAAAGTCACTTAGTGTCTCCTAACTTAGTGCAAATGAGGGAAAAGTGCTACACACGTAGATGCATGCGATCAATTCATCGTTATCGGGTTCACGTCGAGTCTGAGCGTTGGTACAAGTGAAGGTAAACACACCAAGTTATGAAAACACAGGTGGAACGTACTGGAAACTGTTTTAAACATTGTCTATACATAGCTACAAGCTACCTGAACGTTTTCAAGGTCTAAAAACATGTATATTAGAGTAAGGAAAATATTACCTGTCTCCGTGTTGTGCTGAATTACCTCACCTGAGTGGAAAAGGCTGAGTTAGTCTTCCTCGGCCCGCCCCTCGACCCACACGATTGGATCACCTGTCCAGGCTTAGAGGTGACACCCCAGCCCTATTCGTTCAGCAGAATGACAATCAACTCCCATAGTATAAGACTCTTATACAAGCGTGTATGTTGGGGAACGTACTTATCCACTTTAATCACACCTTCGGGTGCTTTAAACGTGTTAGACAGCATTAGTATGAAAACAGATGCTTTGTTCTTTGCATAACTTACCATAAGCCTTTACAGACAGGAATGACTGTAAGGTCCATATAGAATCACTTGATATCAAATCGTGGTGTTGTGTATGTGCATTGCTGACATACACAACACCATTGGGTGAAGAACACTATGTGGACAAAAGTATTAGGACGCCTGATCTTTACACCAACAGGGACTTTAATGGTATGCATTCAGTGTCATAAACTTATGATGTTGTTCCCTCTTTGCAGCTATAACAGCTTCCACATATATTGAAGGGCACAAGACCTTTGAGTGTTTTGTGGGGAATTAGTGTCCTTTCATTTTGTATTGCGTTTATGAGGTCAGACATGTTGGACGAGATGGTTCCAAAATAATGATAGTGATTTTGGTGGATGATGTTGGATGGGGTTGAGGTCAGGGCTCTGTGCGGGCCAGTCAAGTTCTTCCACACCGAACTCATCCAACTATGTCTTTATGGATGCTTTGTGGACTGGGTGACAATCATGAAGGAATAGAAAAGGTTGTTCCCCGAACTTTGTCCACAAATTTGGAAATATGTTGCTGTTCAAAATGTCTTGGTATACTGAAAGATTAAGATTGCCCATCACTGGAAGTAAGAGGCCTAAGCCCTGAAAAACAAGAATCTCCTAATACTTCTGTCCATATAGTGTGCTTTCAGTGTTCGCAGAGCTTTACTGACACCTACTGCTAAGATACCGTCACAGCATCAGATATAACTTGGACCGTTTACGGTACTTCTTAAGTAACGTGTGCACTATTTTTTTCGTACATTTTGTGCCTCTTTCTTGCTCCTGTTGTGGAAAGGTCGATAAATTATTAAAAATGTTGAACATAGAAAGCGAGTGGGTTATTGTGAGCTATAAACAGTCATGAGTTTGAGCTTCAATTGTAGATGTTCATCCTATTCTCTCTGTACTATTAACAGTACATGTTTTTTAAAACATCTAAAAATATTTTTGGGTGAAACACGCCCTGTGCATGCTGAAAAAACTGATGTTGTGGATGGCTCAGGTGATTGTAATGGCTCAGATGATGTGTGACTGATCATGTTTATAGGAATGAATCAGTACTGAATGCAATGATTTTTGTTGCCATTTCCGTTTTGTAGTTCTCAAGTACAATAATACACAAATAAAATAATACACATAATAACAACATTATAGGGACACGCCTGTTTTTCTGGTTTTGGGCAGGACCCCTTACTTCCAGTAAAGGGCCATATTAATGCATCTGTATATCAAGACATTTTGGACCACGGCATGCTTCTAACTTGTGAAAAAAAACTAAACTGTTATCTCAAGTGCAGGTAATGGGCTGACTTTCTAGACGAGTGGCAGCAGTAGTTTAGCAGACATCCAAGGAGCTGTAGGGGTGTGTGATGTTCTTGTAATGTTCCTCTAGTGCTTTTCTAATGCTGAGTAAAGCACCAATCGGGAAAGTGCTATCTCTCCACGCCCTGTGGTTTCTACCAATGAAACTGTGCTTCCTCAACACCGCCTTTTCACCCAAACGCCTTCATTCTCCACCTAAAACCACAGAAATTCATGTTTCGTGACACTCTCAAGCTAGTTAGACCAGACACTCACTCTATATAGACATTAAAATACCT
>JBBPDH010000144.1:11574220-11600599 GCA_037974565.1 Clupeocharax schoutedeni
TACAGATGGATGTACAGTAGTATGAGCATAATATACATAATATACAGTATGAACAGTATGAATATATGAAGTATGAAGAACATCCTCATTTCGTTAAAAAAATGAATTCCAACTTATAATTAAAACATTTACACTGCTGAAAAAAATTTAAAGAAACACTTTTTAATCAGAGTATAGCATTAGGTTAAACTACTAGGATATTGATCTGGTCAGTGAAGTAGCAGAGGGGGTTGTTAATTAGTTTCAGTTTCCGCGAGGCATTACCTGGTTCTTGCACAGGTAGTCCAGTATGTGCCATTATACTTTGAACCTGTAACTTTGTGGTCATTACTTTGACAGGCAAGTTCTTTACCCAGTAGGGTACTACCACCCATTAGGCTGCCATAACATTATTTAGCATGGCTGGTTTGATGTTGGTTCAGACATGGTCTGGGGCGATAAATCCTCTACAGATTTATACAGAGTAGACAACAGCCTGACTATCAACAGCCTTAGGTATCAGATGACATCCTTGAACCTGTCAGATCCCCTGCTGGTGTAGTGGGTCCTGGGTTCTTCCTAGTACATAACTATGCTTAGGCTTATGTATTGAGAGTTTGCAGACAGATTCTGAAGGACAAAGGATTTTCACATGACCTAATTTTTGGGACATTATTTGTCAGTCCATCTGAGAGATCTAGATCTAGAGTCTTTTCAGAGTGTTTCCTTTATTTTTTTGAGCAGTATACAGAAAAACCCCAGTTTTAGATGGATCAGGAGTTGCGGATGCAGTCACACACAGATTTTTTTTGAGAACCGAACTCATAGGTTTAGGCAGAAATCCTCACAAGAATGCGGAAACTGCAATTGTCCTCCACCTTTTTTTGGCAATAAATATATTTTTTCTGGATGTTTTCACACAAGGGAACTTAGAAGTATATTTTTCCACACAAGGCTTGAGCCCCTGTGCTTCAAGCGTGATTTCTTCGCGGTGCAAGCACTCGATTGATCTCCAGGAGACCTGCAGCCCCAGTAGATCAGGGGTTATTCCCGGAAAACTGTCCACCTAGCCACGGTGTCCCAATATGTAGGGTTTACACTAGAAAAATAGGCATTTTCTTTACCAAAACACCACAATGCAGTTTTTCACTATATGCAAGTGCTGTTGGAATGTAACCCCCACGAAAAGCAGGTTTTTCAAGATTTGTAGCCATTTTGCAGTCATCAGTTTTAATCACTTTTCAGGTTGTTAGCATACATACATAATCCATTTGACCCTTAATCCTTCAGCATGCTAAGACATTTTGGACAACACCTGCTTCCAACTTTTGGGAAAGGACTAAGAAGAGCACAGTTTGGGGAAGAACCTTTTCCATTCCAGCATGACTGAGTCCCAGTGCACAAAGCAAGCTCCATAAAGAAATGGTTGGATGAGTTTGGTGTGAAAGAACTTGACTGGCCTGCACAGAGCCCTGACCTTAACCCCATCCAACATCTTTGGGATGAACCTCATAAATGCTCTACAGTATGAATGCGCACAGATTCCTACAGAAACTCTTGTGGAAAGCCTTCCTAGAAGAGTGGAAGCAGTTATAGCTGCACATAGGAGACCAACTCCATATTAAAATCTATAGATTTGAATGAAGTGTCATCCCAGTACTTTTGTACCAATTGATATAATTTGTTCTGTAGCAGAATGTGGGACACTAATTGTGCAGGGTAATTGCAATATTAGAGGAAGGAGGGCCAAGTTTTGGGGTTAATTGTTATTTTTAGGGGAGCAGGGGTAGAGAAATGGAAGGTTCCTGCTGGCCACTGCAGAGAGGAATGTGCTGAGAGGGGGCAGCACCGACACCCCACCCCAGCCTGCAGCTGCTCCTGCATTCCGACGAGCTACTGAGCCATCACGAGACGCCTTCTACTTTCTGCTTTCATCCAGTTTCTAAGCATTTGCTTAACTCAACCTCATCTTCCCTCAATCACTCACGATCATCAATTAAGTTATTTTTTATTTGTTTATGAATGCAAATGGACATGTCCATATTCCAGTTCCAAATGCCACTATTGTGCCAGCTGTTGGGACAGGACATTATTCCCATATATAACCGTTTAAACTATAAGCTATAACACCATGCTGGAGCTAAGTGAAACTAGGCCAACAAGTCCATCATGGTACAAGTAGCTCAATTTACATGACAACAAGTACATTTCATATGAACTGCTAGCCATATTCACATTTTATTTTATTGAAAATAATTTTGATTTTCGATGTGTAGATGCATTCCATTTTTTAAGCAAAAACATGCTGTTTAAAAATACATTAGCAAAGGCTTTAGATGTCAGTGAACCTGATGTTAGATGATACAAAACACAAAGTTATTTTTATTATATAAGAGTGTAATGACACCATCATTGTCAATACATATACTATAATGTTTGACCTTAATTTAGCATATGGCATAAACTTTGATGGCATCAAACATGATGTTAACATGACACTGTTATATTAACTCATAACAGCAACTGACACCAGCAATGACATGCTTACAGCATGGCCATAGTGCTGTTGTGTAGTAGAGTTCAACTAGTTATTAATTGATTGGTTTTCCAAGAAAGTAAAGAAACAATCCATAACATAGATTCAGTAGATACAGTCAATGCAATCATGTTAAACGTTTATCATCTGGAATATCCTGAGATGAGAAGCGTTTCATTATAATGAAGACAAAAAGAGCACCTGCATTTTGGCTTTGTGAGGAGTCTGTTTTACAGAAGTTTTGCGGCAGCCTGAATACACAGATTTCCAAACATGGATCAACAGTGATATGCCTCAAGCTGTTTTAGTTATCATAAGGCAGATATTATAAACACTGAGAAAAGAGAGCTTACATGCTCTTATGTTTGGCATAATAAGCATCTCTCTCTTACTTCAGGCCATGTTTAGAATGAATGTCATGTTCCAGCTGTTTGGTTCACACCATGTCCTGCTGACCAGACCTGCCCCTCAGCCCCACCCTGCTGGATCACTTCACAGGTTTCAGTGACCAAGCCCTGTTTTAGGGGAGTGTTTGGCATAAAAGCCTATCAGCTCTAGGGATATCCACCCCACCTCCTGGGGTACACGGTATGGGTCAGCCATTGGCTCTTGCCCTGCACTCCTCTGTCGCCTACGTAGCCTATCCGATGGGCACACATTCACATCAAACAGGAAACCAAAGAGAATGCTATGTTTGCCATAACACTGATGAATTTAAAACTCATGGTGAAGCCCGTCTAGAGAGCAGATCCCGTTTCCAGTGAGCATTCGCACCACATTAAAGTAAAAACGCTAATCAAAATATATTAAATGTATAAAAACGATTTAAATGGACTCTATACAGACAGTATTCAGACGGTTTTCAGTCAATAAACACATGCACATGGACTGCCATAGCCAGCCTTGAACTTTAGAAAGAAAGGACAAGTGATTCCAACCTGCCCATTTGTTTGTGAACATTACAGGCAATGGCATCAGGATAACAGTGACCACAATTAAATAAATAATCAATACTAATCCATCAATTCCAATAAATTGGTAGAAATCTTTGTAGCATGTGCCTCGTGCTATAATCTGTTGTATATTGTGATTATTTTTAATCAGCCATAAACGTAGGGTATTTTGTGAGCATAGATGTAATACATATATATAACATTGCGATATAAATATTGCCAGAAACAAATACAAGCCTCTGAACTCTCCTTTCTGTTCAGACCAGTTTTATATCTCTTGCAGGTTAGAGTTCAAAGAGGTGTTGCACTTTGTATCATCCTCCAGCCTCATCTTGCATGTTGACCGTAGCTGAGAACAAACGTTTTCTGAATCTCTAATTTGTGAACTCATATGCTTCATTTGCTTAAACAGAACATTTGATTAAATGATGGCAACTGTGAGAACACTAACAATGCACCATGCTTGTTGTTTAATGATAATACATATTCAGTGGCAAGAAAAATGCATTTAAAGATTTTTTAAAAAAATGTAATTCCCATAATGTGCATACTGGGAATCAGTACTTCATGTTAACAGTTAGGCAAGTGAAATATTGGCAAGGCCAAAGCACTGATATGGTTATCTTTCTACTGAGAGCAATTTTGTCTGTTGTAGAAAACTTTGCTTCTGTCAGTCATTAACTTCTTGTTATATCGTCCAGTTTTCCACTCACCTATTATTTGAGCTTTGCTTGTGTGACTCAGTGACTGGGATGAATGCTTTATATTTATGTACGCATGATGCCAACTCAAATAGCAATGTACCATTGCAGGGTCAAAGCAGAAGAGTGGTGTCATTTTGGGTCACTTAACCAAAGTCCAAAAAACATTCTGTGTCTGTGGGCAGGCAAGACTTTTAATGCACCGCATTTTACAACTGGATGTCCACCATCATAATACATCTTGCAAAGAGGTCATAGAGACTGGTAGTAACTTAACATTTGACACATGGCCACGCCCTGGTATGACCTTCACAGCAATTTAATCAGTTGCTCCTGCATCTTTCACACTAAACTGAACCAGTTATATTACAGATAGTTGTTTTCAAAGAAAGCATGGATGCAAACGGAATTACAATGCATATTAACCTGTTATAAAAAGTTGTACATCACACTTGGAGTGTGGTGAAATAATGGCCAATGGTTCACTGAAGTCCCAGACTAATCTCCAGATGTCAAAGGGTGTTGTCCTTTACTTGTCATCTTTTTGCTGTAGCCACAGCACTGAACGTTTCCTTCATATTTTAATGGACACTTCTAATAGCTACAGAAAGAAAAGGAAATGTTGTAGTTTTCACGCTCTTGCTGTTTTTTCCTTGTCTATTTTTTTCTATTCTGAATTACGCAAAAATGATGGGGCCAAAGTCTTAGTTGGGTGCTGTGATGCACTGTGACATTCATGCCCTCATCAGTTTTACCATGACTGTGCACTACACATTTAACCCTGTCATGTTAATCTAAATGTGAGTGCAGAGTTACATTCATATTTAAGCTTTGATGGTCCACATATTTTAAACCATGAACATTTCGTTGGCACTTATTTTACATGTGTCACTAAATGCTCTTTATTCTATAACCAAGAACTTTCTGCCCAGTCAAAGGAACAGAAAAGGTCCACTCTGCCCGTCTTACACAAACACCCTGTCCTGACTGTAGACAATTAAAATCATGTCTTATAATCACTTCAGTTACATCTAAAAGTCACTATGTAAATGATGTATCTATCATGTGCATCACAAAAATTCTCAATTAGTATAATGCAGTTGTTTCCAGTTTATAGGGCATCATTAACCCTCTTTATTGTAAACAATGTAAGATCAGTGTGACACACTGAACCTCAGTGGTTGTGACTCACTATGCTATGTCCACATACCCTAATGTTGCCCTCGGCCATGCAGCGGAGTCAGACTGCAAGGGGTTAACAGAGTGCTTCTGAAACTTTGAATCCCCTCCCTCCAACAACTCCCCCTGGAATGGTCAGCCCCACTGGTTCACATGACGCACATGTGTATGTGTGTGTGTGTGTGTGTGTGTGTGTGTGCGCGTGTGTGCGTGTGTGTGTGCGGGTGTGTGTGTGCGTGTGTGTGCTTCTCCTCCTGGCCATATATAGGAGCATGTTTGGTTAGAGAGCTGTTGATAATCAGTGATCTGACTTCAAATCTCTCTCTCTCTCTCTCTCTCTTTCTTCCTTTCTTTCTCTCTCTTCTTCTCTTGAGGTCTTATATACAGCTTGTGAGGGAAATATAAAGAGATTTGCATTCTTGGTCCACTTCAGGTGCAACTGGAAACAAGTTAGAAGTCCTTGTTAGATCAGTTCCCCTAGTGAATTTCTGCCCTGCAAATATGGAACGAGAGAATGACTTTCAGGAGGATGGCTCTTTCATGTTCACATCAGAGTCTGTAGGAGAAGGACATCCGGGTGAGTTTTTGCCTTGACTTCTACTTACTACCACAAATGAGCTGCTGATCTATTGTGTTCCAAAAGAGTGTCATCATAAAACTTCTTTGTGCTAAAAACCTGCCCATGTGCAGACATGAGTAGTGACATGACAAGTTTATAATCCCATTTAAAGCACTCTTAATCCGTGTGTACCCATACATGCAATTCCGACAGCCATCTGCTGACACAGCACGCCTCAGCAAGTGCTTATTGAGAGTTTTGAATTTGCTGGAAAGGATGGTAGGGATTGATCCCTCTTGCATAACAAATGTAGTTCAAATAAATCTACAGAGATGGTGTAATAAAGCTGTGCTATTGAAACTACGAATATTGTTCAAAAATTATAATATGAATTTTGTGCCTGAGCCTCATTGAGTAGGAGGACAAGGCAGCAAATGGTTGGTTTCAGAAGCAGACCAAGACAGGTGGCTCACGCTTAAAGTGAAAACACGTTCACCCTATCACAGGCTCAGCTGGCATTTCATTCAGTGAGTACTACTGCATTGCTCACAAACGGCCAGTCTCGTAGCCCAGTGTTATATTACATTGCACCAGAGGATGAGTACGTAAACGGCCTATTGAACTTCTAAAAATACTTCAGCATTTCCTCAGGATATACAAATAGCACATTCAACACTGTAAATGCAAAGCTCATTTTTGAAGGCCTCATTGAAGAGCCTGGCATTGCTGCTTGTTGAGAAAAACAAATGATGCTGTTTTTGCACTTTGTGTGGGAACGTGCCAGACGTCACTTTTCTTATCTGCTGCTGGCTCATGCTGCAAGGCCAGCACACTTAGAACAGGGGCAAAGTGATTGATGTGCACTGCTACTGAAAGGGATATCAGCAATGCACCTTTTCAACAGGTTGGTGGGATCTGTCCCCCTTAAAAACTGTATTAGAATAATTTTCATTTCATTGAGAAATGAAAAAAGACATGAGAAATTTAAACTCCCACATGTTGTCCTTTTTCTTTCCCTATCAACATTTGACAGAAAGGTTAACACATCGTCAAAATAGAAAAATGTGTTTAGAATAATCCACATAATCTTTTTGGTCCAGTTTTAGACGTGCAGCACAGCCCTCTGATTCTATGGAAGCAGGCTTTTGAGGCCAGTGTGGCTTGTTGTTGTCAGTGTTTCTGATGTAACTCACCTAAGTTGTTGCCTCAGTGCAGAATGGGATGGAGTGCAGCTGAAAGCAGAGGGCATTGTCCTGCAGTCCCCCTCGCCTTTATGTAATAAGCCTGGGAATATAAGGAGTTAAATTGCACTGTGTGCTCATTTCCAATGGCTTGAAAACATGAAATAAATGACATTAAGAATGTGTAGTAAAACTTTTTGCTCAACAGTCATTATTTTTCTCACATTGGCTGCTTTGTCCTCATGCCAAATACATTCAAACCCCAAAGAGACAACAAAGACTGCTTGAAATTACATTCTTTTTCCTCATCTCTGCAGATAAGATTTGTGACCAAATCAGTGATGCTGTGCTTGATGCACATTTGAAAGAGGACCCTGATGCCAAGGTGGCCTGTGGTAAGTCTGTCAAAGTTTTAGTCACGATCATTAATATTCTACTGAAACGGGAAAACGGATAGAGTTTGAGTCGTTCTATAACACAACACATTTTGATAGTTTGCATCCAAGTCCCTGACAGTTTACTGTCTGTCACACAGTGACTAGAATCTTTACCTTTACATAAAGACACCAATGATTACTCCTAATGCTAAAGATCCAGACATATGTCATGGCTAACCAAGATTTTGCTTTGATTTATTTCCATGTTGTGAATGCATTTGTTTCTCATTCAGAGACTGTATGTAAGACTGGTATGGTGCTACTGTGTGGTGAGATCACATCCCGGGCTAATGTTGACTACCAGAAAGTTGTTCGGGACACCATCAAACACATTGGTTATGATAACTCTGATAAAGGTAAAAAATATACAGCTATGAAGCTTTCCAGCTATTTAATAGTTTGTCATCTCATTCCTCTCTCATACCTGTTTTTTCTCCTTACCCTCAGGTTTTGACTACAAGACCTGCAATGTGTTGGTGGCTCTGGAGCAGCAGTCTCCTGATATTGCACAGGGAGTCCATGTTGACAGGCATGAAGAGGACATTGGAGCTGGAGACCAGGTAATAACTCAGTAGAGGAGATTAAAGTAAGAGTGAGCAAACTCACTCAGTTAAAAAAAAGAGTGAGTTTTAACTGTAGCAAAACTGAAGAATAACTCTATACCTTCCTCTTTGGCAGGGTCTGATGTTTGGTTATGCCACCGATGAGACAGAGGAGTGCATGCCCCTAACTATCGTCCTTGCCCACAAACTTAACTCCAAGATGGCTGAACTCCGCCGTGATGGCACCATCCCATGGCTCCGTCCAGACTCAAAAACACAGGTTAGAAGGAAGATTGTGAGGCAGGTGTTTCCCGAGACCACTTAAAGCTAAACCGTCCAGGTGTCAAGGTTCTGACTGCAACTGACTATGTGTTTTGACATTTTATCAGTTGTTGTGGTCATTGCACCACTTTGTTGACCAATAGCTGCAATCCCTATTGAGCAAGATGAGAAGCTTGTGGCGGCATCTTCTTATGCCCCAAGATAAAAATGACCCTCACAGTGACGTCCAGGGGCCATGGTCCCTGCAGTTGGTTGTACGTTGCTATCCACTTGTCAGTTACAGCCTGGCCTTTAGAACATACCAGCAACCCAAGACGGCATCCTCTCTGGAAGCTGAGACCTTCTTGCTATTTTGGAGTTCTTGATGTTTTCATACTGGAGACCCGGAAATATTCAGAGTGTTCAATGTTTGTTGTGTATGGCCCTGAACTGGCTGAGTTGGTACAGTAATGTCCCTGTAGATTCTTATAAAGATTCTGGATCTCTGGATCTCTCAAACAGTCTGAGAACACTCTCATATTGAGAATGGTATAGATCAACTGATCCCGCAAGCACTGACTTCTGGTTCTCCATACCTACAGGTCACTGTGCACTACAAGCAGGAGAATGGAGCTGTGATCCCATTACGTGTGCACACTGTGGTCATCTCAGTCCAGCACGATGATCTCATCTCTCTGGAAGAGCAGAAGAGGATTCTTAAAGAGAAGGTCATCAAGGCTGTGGTGCCAGCCAAGTATCTTGATGACAAGACCGTATACCATCTGCAACCCAGTGGTCGCTTTGTCATTGGAGGTCCCCAGGTGAACTTCTTTATGTCCCTTTCTTTGCTTTTACTGATAACTCTCATGGAATTTAAGCTTATCAAGCTTCACCAGGAGCCTCACAGTGAGAGCGTCCACTCCGTCTTTTAGGGAGATGCTGGAGTCACTGGAAGGAAGATCATTGTCGATACATACGGCGGATGGGGAGCTCATGGTGGTGGGGCCTTCTCTGGGAAGGACTACACCAAGGTTGACCGCTCTGCAGCCTATGCCGCCCGCTGGGTGGCAAAATCTCTGGTGAAGGCCAAGCTGTGCAAGAGAGTGTTGGTGCAGGTGAGAGACCCTGAAAGACACATGGTAGCCAAAGTAAACTCGTTATTTTATTTAAGTACAAAAGTAAAAAAGGAAACCAAAGTACCATCATACCTTCGTGTTCTACCTTGAGCTTTTGACTGAGGTGCAGTATTTGCTCTCCTGTTGTTCAGGTATCTTATGCGATTGGGGTGGCCCACCCACTGTCTATCTCGCTCTTCACCTATGGCTCTTCCCAGAGGACAGAGAAAGAACTGCTTCAGATCGTCAACAAGAACTTTGACCTTCGGCCTGGTGTCATTGTTAGGTAAACATGCATGTTGTCTCCTACATGACTCAACTGAAACAGATGATCAAACAGTGGTTTCAGCAGTATTTTTGTTGGTCTAGAAATAAATGTTTAAAATGATCCCAAATAAATCCAAAATAATGAAAAATAATCAATATAACATTACCATTGGAATCAAACCTTCTATCTCTATTTTGTTGGAGATTACTAGCTGACCTTTACACCGTGTCAAAATGGCACAATGAAAGGGCCAACAAAAACTTGCATTAAAACTTTAAAAAGGTCTCATCTGTGTGGTTATTTGTATATTAATTCATTTATTTAATTCTGAAAATAAAAGCGTTAACAATGTTTAATGTGGTGACTTACTGATTTGAATTAGTTACAAATAAGTGGATCTCATCTGGATAGTCCAAGTAATAAGTAATACGTGTGTAAATAATTTGTATTTACAGGGACCTGAAGCTGAAGAGGCCGATTTACCAAAGCACGGCCTGCTACGGCCACTTCGGCCGCTCTGAATTTCCCTGGGAAGTGCCCAAGAGCCTGAAGTATTAAATCCACAAGCAGGTGGAGAAGTTCCCCAAAACCTCAGAATAACAGAAAACAATTGGTACAACTAAACACTTTCTTTTTCAATTTAGCACACAGTCCTGTGGCATTTTGGTTCTAACAGGATTCATTCACACAACATGTGCCGCACGTCACTGCCTTTGAAACAAACCCACCATGTGGAGTAGCATTCACCCTATGGGCAGTACTTAGCAGGGAATCTTTGTTTTTTTTTCACTAGTGTCCAGCACTCTGAATAAATATATCATATCTACAGGAATAAACTTCAATATCTTACTCATAAGTCTTAACCCTTGGTGCTGTGGCAAGTGCTCACAGGGGTGTTTCTCACTCTTGATCACACATTCACACGGACACTCATAGATCACTTTTTGGATTATCTTTGAATTTCAGAGACCAGTAATAAACTGTTACAGCTGGCCATTTAAAGGAATTAATGTTCATTCCTCCAGCCATAGTCTGATTGATTCTACCAAAATTAGCTCACCATGGTGTATTTCTGTCCTCAGCATTCTATTTATCGGCAGCACCCAAATGTTCTGCTTCTTTCAAACTTGATGCAGTTTGATAGGGTGTATTTTGATTTTTTTTTTTTTTGTTCTTACTTTTAATTCTTATTTTTTTGTAAATTGAATTTGTAATGTACAGATCTATGGATTACTAAATACCATGCTGTAATGAGTGGGCATGAATTGGTGGACCATTGGAAGCTTTGCCTTAAAGAGGCTATTTTTGATGCTGAAATATTGCAGAAAACATCTTAACCTTAAGGAAAAATGTGTGTGCCTTAGTTTTTATGGGGTGCATTAGTTAAGGTGAGTCCTGGACTACACAAAATTCTCAGCAGAAAAATGTAGTCCAGGACTAGGCTTAATCCCTGTCTAGGAAAACCATCTGTATTATACCCTCTGTATGGCTTTAATGTTATTATATAAATGGTGTAATGGAGGTAGCAAGATGGAAAAACGCATTTACCAAGAATGTTTTTATTCATCAATGGTGTAATTGAGGTAGCGCTAGACTGATCACAAGAGTGAATGACGCCTGCCTGTTTACATGTATAGATCCACTGTGGTGTAAGAACAGTATTGTTCACCAAAGGCCAGTGTGTGTTTGTGTTTGTGTATTATCAACCCCAAATCGTATTTTAAGACTGAGGTGTTTTCTTGCCCCAGTGGGACTCTTTTTTCTGTTGTGTCCAAGTGTTCTCCTGAAAGGTGCTACTCCTTGCAAATCAGACGAGTTCTGTGTCTTCAAAATCTGTGATCTAATTATGTAAATAATCATGAATAATTATATAAATAAAGTTCATTAAACTTTCTAGAGTGTTCTCTTACTCTCCTCTTTAACTAAAAAACATTAAAAAGGCAGCGATAAATCAGGAAAATAGATCAAATATCACATAAAAATCACATTTATAGTAATATTCAGTATTCATGCTCTCAGTTTGTCAATTACTCTTAAGCTGTATGAAAATGGCTAAAAAAGCATTCTTGCTTCAATTAAATGAGCAATTTTTTAACGTTGCTCCTTCGTCATCTTCCTTAACAGTGTATTTGTTAACTCATTCAAAATAACATGCAGTGTAGATTTATTGTTATGAATTTCAGAAGTACTACAATCTGCAGATGTTCTTCCAATAATTTCATTCTTTTTAAGAATTAGGGCTGAACAATATAGGAAAAATATAGTATTGTACAGTAGTTTTGCGATTATACAGCTGCATATGGTGATTGCATAAGTATGCAATTATTTCTATAGTCTCATAACGTATGTTTTCACATCCATAGTTTTCATAAACAGCCCCTTTACAAATCATAGTTTTTGTGAGGTCACAAAACTAATACATTTACATACATCTCCTTATTAGCTCCACACATTCATGCTGAAGTTATAAGGAGAGTTTTAGCCCCATGCTGCCCTTTGAGTGATATTCCATATAGGGCAGCCAATCAGAAAAGAGCTTATTTACATATATCATTCTCAGAGATACATAATGGAGAATGATGGGTCGTGTAAGAATACATTCTTTTTGGCATTTGGCATCTTATCCAGAGCGATGTACATCAGTGCTCAAGCAGTCCATACCTCTTTCTTAAACCTGTAAACAGCTTAAATCCACATCAACTATTCAACTGAAATACTGCAAATTTGGTGCACCTATACAACATCTGTTCAATTATAATAAGCCAACACCTGCCAAACAATACCGGGACAGCATAAGCCACTGAAATGTCAAGAAAAGAGAATACATAAACCCACAGAAATGTACAAAATGAAAAACACCTCAGCAAATCAGTGTATTTAATGGTTAAAGATTGGCCAATATAAATGGACCTTTGCTGGATTACATAAATGAGTAACATTAAACTGGAGCTGTGATCAGTCACTCTGTCAAAACACTGATTAGTTAGAGGCTCATTTGCACATCATAATCTTAAAAAGGGCAGAGATAGATCAACAGGATTACAATCAGTATTGCTGGGACCAGTATCACTATAACAAATAACATGCAATATATTGTGTGCAGCCCTAGTTTAAATGTGAGAGAACCCATAAAGTTCAGAGTGATATGTTCACAAATCTTATTTATTTTGAAACCTTTTAATACATAAAATGAAATATTCTAGGAACCACAGGTCCAGTATTTTAGTGTGAGAAGCAAAAGAACCCATGAAACTACAGGGGTCCTCGGGTTATGACAGTCTTGACATACGACGGTTCGAGGTTACGAAGCTCACTCCCATAAAACCCTCAAGAAATTGAGACCTGAGTGTTTCCACTTATGCCGTTTCCACTTATGCCACTTAACTAGTTTGGTTGTATGAGTGAGGGTGTTGGTGTCCCCCAGTACAGCACAGTGTACAAGTACAATATATTTATATCTTTTTGCTTGTGTTTATGTTTTATGTTTATGACTATGATTTTACAACTCTGTTAGGATAGGTAAGTGACTTACACCAAAATCCGGATTACGCCACTGTTGTAGGAACGAAACTGTGTTGTAACCCGAGGACCTCCTGTACACTACATCTGACAAAATATCTGTATCTTAGCCAGCATAGTCATACATGATTTGCTTTATTTTTTGTACAACTTAAGGCAAATGTACAGTACAATCAAATATATTGTTTTGATTTCTACAAGGAACCAGTTTAGTCTTTGGTTTAAGAAAAGAAAGGCACAGGAAGGTGCATTTTGCTAGCCAGCACATTGGTAACCCCCTCAGCCCCCCACCCCCCTTGACAGTAGGAGAGGCTGTTCTGCAATAGAATACTGTGTTTGTGCTTGTACACAATGTACATTTGTGTTTGCTGTGTGTTTTAAGTGACTTAGTAGGAATGTTCTATGACAGCAAGTTTAAGCAACACCACTGAGAGCTGGACCAAGTTAACCAATAGCCAGGTGTGTCCTCAGAAGTCATCACTGATAAAACAAGGTAAAAGGTGATCCCCCAAATCACCTCCCTGTTGCTGAGACATCCATCCTAATCAGTATCCTGAAGGCACTGCAACACTAAAGCAATGATATGTGGATCATGAACATATATACCGTTTTTAAACCTTGTGTAACACCTACAGCCCGCTGGTAACATGAAGAACATACTTTGAACATATCAATTTCACTGTAAAACGTCCATTCATCTCAAATATTCAACCAATTAAAACTTGAAAACACTTTAAATCACAACCACTAACTTATTAAAAGCAGTAACTCTAAGCTGGTATTGTGACAAAATTTCCTGAGGTGTAGACTGGAGACCATAAAAAATTATAATTATAATAATAATACAGTAATCCCCCAGTTTTTTGTGGATCAGGAATTGCAGATTCAGTCACAATCAGATTTATTTGAGAACGCAACTCAGTTTTTATACGGATATCCCCACAACGCGGAATCTACCAATATCCTCCACCTTTTTTGCAGCAATAAATATATTTTTTCTGGATGTTTTCGCATAAGGGGACTCACTTTTTTCAAAGCAGATTTCTCTGCAGTGCAAGCACTCAGACACTTCAAACATCTGAGTTTGGTAGATCTCCAGGTATTTGCATTTTTAACCCAAGTAGATCAGGTTTTATTCTCTGAAACCTGTTCACCTTACCGTGGGGTCCCAGTATTTTGTCCCGCAACCTTCCAAGTTGCATATCTCGGTGGGAAATTTAAACTCGAAAATGTTCTGGGAGCATATTTAGGGTTTACACTATAAATATAGGTTGGGGTTTTTTTTTTTAACCAAAACACAACTATGCTGTGTTGCACTATATACGGGTGCTCTGGGAACATAACCCCCGTGAAAAGCGGGGGATTACTGTATATTAAATGAGGACTTTGCTGCAATGAGGGATAAACAAATATATCCCTTGATAATCAAAAACACACGGTGAATGTAATTTGCATTATGAATAAAGCAAATGTGTAACTAGTGTCTTTATTTTCTCTTTAAGGTCACTTAAATCTGCTACCAACTGGTATGAGCATAAAGGAGATTTATATATTTTAAATAACAAACTTGCAGTCCTGCTGCAAACCGAGCCTAGCTTTACAAACACAAAGGTCTGTCACGAGGGGGCTCTTGAGAGTGTTTAAGATTTTGTTCTCAGATCAAAACTGGCACTAATCCATATAGAAGCAATTTCTCAGAACAATCTTTGTGTACAGACGAGGAACAGCTAAGGACAACAAACAAATCAAGTAAATACAATGTGCATAAACGAAAGAACAAACCATGGACAAAGAGTCAATGGTGATGCTAAATCCATACACACAAATTATTGCCAGAGTGAAATTTGGAGGGTGAAAGCTCACAAGCCTGAAGATGATTCAAATCAGGCAGACAGAATCCATCTTTTGGTTGGAAAAGCGGATTTGGTATAGACCCCATTCTTAAAAGACTGGCATAAAGATGTAAACAAACAACAACCTCCCATCAAAGCTCTCTACAGGAGCATAAAACCACATTTACAGCAATATGCAAATGTTTTACATTAGTGTAACTTAAAGGGGAATTCCAGTCATTTCACAAACTTTCTCATTACTTAAATCATTAAGATGTGAACTAAGTCATTCAGAGTGGCTTAATATGAAATATTTCAGAGAAACATACAAAGTCAGAATGCATATTTTAATGCATTCATGATTGACAAAAGTTATTAGAGCACTATTTTAGTATTATCAACTTTGTCAAACAGGTCTTCTTTTTTTCAACAAATCCATAGTAATGTGCACTAAAACGGTGTCCTCTGTGATGGATCATGACTTTTTTAACCTACTTTTTTGACCAGTAGAACCAAAATGCTCGTCTGCAATTAAAATAAAAATTTACATTGCAGACAACAGACCCTGGTTCTAGGTCAGTAACTTCCCTACAATTCATTGCAACCACTCTGAATGACTGTCTCAGCTACTGGATCTGCAGAGATTTTGAGAAATTGGTGAAATTCTCCTTTAACATTTTGATGATCTTAATGATACTCAATGACTTTGATTTGTAGTATAAAAGTACTTTGCATATAAGCATGGAACGGAACAGGTAATAGACAGCTTTCTTTACAATGTGATAACGGATACAGACTTCATTTACATTTAGACATTTTTTCTTGGCCCCTTTTTATAAGGCACAAAGGTAATGATAGTCCCCCTGAACAGAAGATGCAATGCTGCAATGTAGGCAAAGCAAAATATCCAGACAAAAAGGTATATGTTTAGGCAATGTGGCTTAACACCACTGGATGAATAAAAAAGGGAATAAGAAAATCCATATTTTTGCATTTGCATGTCTTGAAATGTGTAGAACTGGCACAGCAACATTCATCTCAATGCCCAGTCTTGGTTTTAGGCATGTGCATTTCTGACTGTACAGCATAAATGCCCAGTCAGCTAAACACACCAGTTCCAGCCATTCAGTCCTGATAACACTGCTTCTTTCCATCTTCTTTGCTTTTATAGGCCCTTTGATTATGGGTCTTCAGAGACTGACATTGAGAAGGGACTGCCAAGTGAAGTGACAACAATTTGGTCTCATTACCATGTCAATGTGCAAAATGTGAGCAGAGTCCTTTGGCATGATTCAGGTCAAGGCAGGAAATCCAGGAGAAATCCAGGTTCTGGTTTCAATTTTCCTTTTGCTGGTCTAGTGTCTTCCTCTGCACCCTTGTTGTACGTGTGTGCGCGCGTGTATGATTGAGAGAGAGAGAGAGAGAGAGAAAGAGAGAGAGAGAGACACAGAGACAGAGAGAGAGAAAGAGACACAGAGAAAGAGACAGAGAGAGAGAGAGAAATAAAAACACAGACACAGAGAGACAGAGGTGGCAGGTGCAGCCCTCTCCTGTTCCTCTCTCTCCTCGAGGCGTTAAAGTATGGACATATTCTCTGGCTGGTGCTGATTGGCTCCACTGAGTGACTCCATTTTGTGGTCTCTGCTGGAACTTCCTAACGTGCCTCCTCTGGCCAGAACCATCATGGTGTTACTGGATATGCCAGCAAACTCAAAGGCAAATGTGCCATAAAACAGCATGATGATGACACAGAATACCCACTCAAAGATGGCAGAGGCGTGCTGCAGGATAAAACTCTCTTGAACGAAAAACACTCCACCTGGAGGACAGAGGGGTTAAGGAGTTCTAACAATGAAAACAGGACCACAAAAGAGCATCCTGATCTTTCATTAACTGCAGTCAGAACCCTTCTGTAGACAGACATATAGATACAAGATGGCCTGTGATGATAAATCCAGAAGCACTAACAGATGCACTTACTGAAATACAACTACCAAACAACTTTCACCCTAACTGCCACTGTTAATGCTCTCCATTTAACCCATGCTGCACATTCACTGTCCTACTGCTGCAATATTTCCACAGTTTATTGCTGTCTACCTCCATTCTGTAGGTCATTCACACATAGTCTAGTAAGAGCTGTGTATCATTACAGGTCATTTGGCCATATTTAAATATATTTAAATTAGTAACTAATTACGGAACTGTGTACAACTGTTTACCATCCATACCAAGGCCACTGCAGCTGCTTAGTCAGCCTGTCTAAGAGATGAGACATGATAGCGTTTGGTTTGGTGTGTGAAACCTGACACTGTAGTTGGGATGCGTTAAAATGTATAACAGGTGGCTTTTTTCAGCTCTGTTCCTTAATGCCTTGCTATTGATTACATGATGTTAAAAAATAATACATGAATGATAATTTATTACCAGGACTCTTATTTATTGTCGCAGAGCACAGGTCTAGCTTCAGTGATAGCAAAGTGTCGGTTATTAGCCACAACAATCGCAGAAAAATCGCTTACAAAAACAATAACATTGTTCAAACACATTCTGTCACTTTTGCAATAATCTACAGGAAACAATAGAAGCACTACGGCCTTTGCTGCATTATAACAAGGACAAGTACTGTTGTTGGACAGACACAAATTTGAATGGCTACAACAATATAAGGGAGCAAAATCAGCCAGTCCATTAAAAGATTAGAGATAATCAATATACAGGAAAGATACTTGGACAGAAAACTACATACATATTAGATTTTTAACACAGAGAAGGATACTGAGCACCAGGGCTATGAAAGCCAGGAGGGTCATGAGGAGTCGTAAATGGCCCACATTGTACTCGCCCTGAGTCTTAGCCAGGCGGTAAGTGAGCGCTGACTGCAGGCACACAAACAGCATGCTGGTTGGAAATGCCACACCAGCCCCAACATAGTGCAGCACCTTTGCGTTGTCCACCTGAAACACAAACACACAAACAGAAGAGGCTCAGTATTGACCACATGAAGTCTTCTGGTGGGCTTGCCAGTAATCTGTGAGCAAACATACAGAGGTGACAACCATGTCAACTATGTAGCCAAACCTGAAAGAATGAATGAGGCAGAATGATGAGAAGCCAAATGTTTTGCATATTCTGAGCTACCCTTTTAGTTTTACAAGTTCACACAAGCAACAAAAGCAAAAAGAAAAGCTTTATGCATTTTATAATGGCACATAATTCAAAAACACTTGTACTGGGATCTGATCCAGTCAGTAGAAATAAATGCTTGAAGCAGATTTCGTTTCTATTTTAGCGAGATAGCCGCGAGCCTCGATTCACAGCACAGGCAGTAATTACGGTTTGCAGACTTGCATTTCTGTAGCTGCCAGCCACACTATTTTTGCACCGCTCTCTGAGGGCAGTCAAACACAGATCAGTAGATTTCAAACAGGTCTGCATGATTCCCTTACAGTATATCTTGCAATTGCACCAATGTTTTTTTAACAAGTGACTTATCATCCTCAGTTATGAGCAGCACAGGTAAATGTACTGATATAGCCTTACCAGTGGGGGGCAGCAGAGCTAACCAATTAATAATCATCTCTATCCCAATATTTCCCACACTTAACCAGTAACTATTCTGAGAGCATCTGCTGAAATCTCTCAACTCCTAGGTGTAAATGAAATCCCTACTGTCAGCGCATGTTCCTGATGCCCCTCGCACATTATTAGGTGTAAAGTGTGCTGAGCGTGTACAGTGGGCTCAGACTGCTCTTGATTTAGTGAATTAGTGTCTTCTTTTCCAGTGGTTCACAGCTACAATGCACAATGGAGCAGATTGTGATCATGTGACTTGGAGCACAGGACCTGACAATGCAGAAGTGTCCACCCACACTGGTTGTGGTGATTAAACCTGATTATAAAAACTCATAGCCAATGAACCATTGACCCACCAACAAAGCATTTCAGACTTTAGATTTCAGCCAGGTTTTAACAGGAAATAAGCATGCCAGAATTAAATAAACTTACGGTCCAAATGCAACAAAGCATGCACAGGCATAGAACACATATTTGTACCAGACTGGTTACAGCAGTTCCCGTGTAGAGGTTACTGTCTTATGAAGCTAGGCCTCAAAAGTGCCCAATTAGAAAAGGGGGGGCTCACTCAAGCAGGCTTGTTGTAGCATGTGGCTGTTTGAACGCCAGACCTGTTTAAGGATAAGATTAAAAGGAAGAGAGACAGACCCTGAATGAAGCAGACTGCTATACAGCAAAAAAAGGGTGGATAGCAACGCACACACCGCAAAGGCCTTGTCTAGACCATGAAAGCAGATATTGAAAATAACGGCAACGTGCTTGTACAACAGTGTATTCCTCAAGCTAAATCCTTTAAATGTCAGACCATGCTGTAGTACAAGTTAGATTTATTTGCCAGTGCAATTTCAAACTATGAGGAATAGGGAAAATAAAAGATTTGATTTTCATTGAAACCCAGCCAGGAGGGCTGCATTAGATAAATGGTGGGCATTGTGTACGTTCATCTAGTTTTCCTTAGGCACTGATTCTGGGGCCCACATGTTGGCAGATAGATTCTGCAGTTTGCTTTGGCAGGCTGTAAATGTCACAAACTACATGCAGGCTAAAAAGAACAGTGCCCCCCGCAGCACTTTCTCATAGGAAAATACACATCAGTTTTTCAGCCAGTTCAAAATGCTTCAGCAGGTTAAACATATCAGTATTTGAAATAGGGTTTATGGGAGACCACACACAGAAGAAAGAAAAGAGACGCATTTAAAAAAAAAAAAAAAAAAGGACAGAAATAGAAACAAAGAAAGTAAGAGTGAGAGACACACAGAGACAGAGAGAGAGGCAACGTGGCAAAGTGTTCCCAGCATGCAGAGGCAGGTTTGCTAGACGATGAATTCTCCCTCCACTCACCCATCCCCCACTGTCCCTCTCACACACCTGTACCTGCACAGCCCTTTAATTGCTGTTCCAGAAAACTTCTTTTCATTTTTCCATTCCTCCCTCCCTTTTAATCTTCTCTTCCCCTTATTCACCTCCCTGTCTCCATAGAAGTCCATCAGATGCTTCAAAACAAGTTTTTTTAAAATACATGTCTGTTTATAGAAGTTGTGATCACTGCAACAATACAGCCATGGGACTGCAGGGTGAGCAGAAGAAGTGGAATTCCAGTAGAGCAGGCGGGCAGAGTGATGAGATGCAGATGTGGTGTCCAAAACTCGTTTCCCCGCTCTGGCTCCCCTGCCTGTCTGATGTGTCTAATTCTCAATACACACACACAGGCACACAGAACACTGTGACTCATTCAAACGCATATCCAGTAAATTTCCAGCTATTTCGCAACATGTGCAATTCTTCAAAGCAGGAACAGAATGAGGATTCCGGTCATACTTTCATTCTTACTAGGGATGCACCGAATATACGGCCACCGCAAATTTTCGGCCGCATTTTTTTATGTAACCGTAACAGTGATGACGCAATCAATTTCTAGTGGGAGTGCATCCACAAAGACTTTCTAAAGGTCAGGATTAATTTATCATAGAAAATGATAACATCCCAGGCAAGCACAAAAGAGGCAAGACCTTTCGTGGACAACCCCTCAGTCTGTGGTGGACTTTTTTGTTTTCCAGTGATTATAATTAATATAGGGGCTGTGCTAATGTTTTATTACATTATTTTGTTAAAGGACTCCAGAAAATGTTGTTCTATCTTTCACCACATTTTAAAGCACTTGTTCTGAATGCACTTTGTTCATGCACTTCATTTAGAATATTTATATGCACTTGATTTTACTTGTTTTATGAGAGAATATATGTAATTGTATATTATATTGCATTGTTTGAAAGCTAAATATTTTCATAGTTTTGTAACCAATTTATTGAACCATGAATATTAATTTATGCCATGAAAGTACACAAGCCGTTATGGTTTCGGTTTTTGGCTAAGTGTTTCCTCATTTTCGGTTTTGGCCAAAATTTTTTAAAAATTCGGCAGTTCCCTAATTTTTACGTGTTCTCTCCTTCAGACAGTGTTTACCTAACAGTGACTAGTTCTAGTATAAATGTAATTGTAGCTATACAATAACAATAATGATCTTCTTCAGCTTTTTTCTGTTAGACAGTGAGGCTAGACGGGGCAGTTCCTCACCAAAATGGCCAGATTTCAGTTGGTCAGTACTGAAAAGAAACAACTTTGGATACGACTAGTTTGTCATGATTTTTATTCAAAATGATCTTTAAACCAAAACTATTTTTATTCACTCTAAGCGTGAGGAGTACATCGTCACGTCTATCTGCTTCACAATAAACATGACATTCTGAGTAGCTTATCACTGATTGAAATTGTGTTTGGGTGTAACACAGCATGTACTGTCCAGTGTTACAGACTGCACACATTTCTGCATTCCTGAAAACGGAATGGGCCTTGGTGGGGACGAAAGATAAGCATGTGCGTAAAAGCAGTCATGCTTTTTTGGTTGCTTGCAACATTGTTTCTATTAGCCTTTCTGATTGCATGGGATCACAGGCCCTCACAAATGCAACCAAGTTACTTTTAAAGATTGACCAGTATCACTGAACATCAACTTAAATATTTTATCAATAATAATATGCCATTTTGGTGAAATGCTTTATGGCATTTTGACTGTCTGGCGCTTAGGTTTTGGGTGACTCATGCATTTTGGTGGATTTTGAATATTTTTGGACTGAAAACAACAGAAGAGGTCTTGAATTATTATGCATGCAATGCACACCAATATTTCATGAAGCTCAAATAGATTTTTTTCCCTGTGTAAAATAGAAATAAAACTATTTGTGCCATGCCATGATGTTCTTAGAAGGATTAACAATGTGCAATATTCTTATCAAGATCATTTCAAGATGATACAGTAATATGCATAAGTTTGAACACCCATGGTACACATCATCTAGTGTGGTAACAAAATAATAAAAAAGAAATTGAAATCTTGAACTGAATCTGTGGTGTTCTAAACAGCTCACAAAACTTCTATTTACAAATAAAAACATATTGATATTATTGGATGCTATTTTGTTTGTTTAATTTATTACACAGTACTGTACACTCTGCTTTAGAAAGTGTAGTTATGTGGATAGGATGTGATTTTATTTTCAACAAAACGTGTCATAATTTAACATTCAACATGCCTTGGGATATAATTTACCCCAGAACACACTTCACAAGCTTCCAAGAATCAAGGCAGCAAGTGGGGTTGCCACTGTACTTGGTTCCCCACTACAGCTTATTTGGCAGCAGGAACCTCTACTCACATTTCAGTCGGGACTAACAGAGCTGGTACTGGAACAGTAAATAGCAGGCAACAGCCATGTGACTTCCTTCCACAAACAAAGTGAAGCTATGAGACTGGTTGAGTCCCTCCTACAGGCCACGTGTGGAAGGGCTCCACCCACACACACACTCAGACGAAAGGATTGGGCCTATTCAGACTTAATGGCTTGCAGATTTCATGTGTTTAGTCCTAACATGGAACACTTGCGCTCAGCATTACACACTGTTTTCCACACATTGTGGCGATGGTCATCAATTTGTTAAAAACATCCACAAACATTTGTCTGATTTTAACAACCTGATCCAAAAAGGGAAAGTAAAGATGCCCAAGTAAGATTACTGGTGATTAGATCAACAATATCAGTATTTTTAAGGCCAAACAATAAAAATGGACTAAACTGAACAATAACAAACAATGCAAATGCTTTCCAAGATACCAGAACACTTTACTGGAAAATGATTCACACTGCACCAAAATGCATGTAAATGGTTGTGTTCATCTGGACCTGGGTGATTAACTAATATGATTAAAAGGTAGGGGTGTGACGAGATCTCGTGGTACGAGATCTCGCGAGATCATATCTGTCTCGCGAGATGCGTTTGGTCTCGCAAGACCATGACGAAATCCTTGCGTTACTAAAAGCTGTGCCTGTGAAGCTAACGGAAAGAAATTCAGTTCGCATGAAAGAGCAACAACCCTCTCTCTCGCGTGCGCGCGCTTTCTCTCGTGACTTTTCCGGAGCGCGCGTCTCTCTCTCTCCCTCCCTCTCTCAAGCGTCTCTCTATCTTTCTCTGTATCTCTCTCTCTTGTTCTGGAGCGCACGGATCCGGAGGGTGTCTCTCTCTCTCTCCCTCCCTCTCTCACGCGTCTCTTTCTCTGTATCTCTCTCTCTCTCTCTCTCTCTCTCTCATGACTTCTCCGTATTTAAACCTCGGGTTTATATTTACATTTTCTTTAAGGGTGATGTATTAAACTGTTTAAAATTAAATGAAAGTGTTCTGGGAGCACATCTTGACCAAAACACAACAACGCGGTTTATAGGTCATTACCTCATTACCGAGGTCTGAGCTCTTTTTCCTGCCTAAGAAAATGTTGTACATTGTTTTGCACTCTGAGTTTTAAGACAGCACTACTTTGATAGTTAGACTAATTATGGTTAATTGCATGTAAAGGGATATTTGTGTTTATTATTTATTTTTATTTATACTATATTTTTATTTTATTAAAATTATTTAATTTTATTGTGCAATTAATTGTCTACATGTTGTTTACATGTTATTACTGCATATCATTCATCAAAATAGAAATTTTATTTCATAAAGTTGGTTTCAAAAATGGACATGCATTTTTTGCATTTTGTGTTTTTCAGTTAAATAAAAGGCTATTTTTGCTACATATTTAAACATTGAGGTTTTCCTAAAAAAATTTCAGTCTCGTGTCTCGTCTCGTGGGAAAAGCGTCTCGTCACACCCCTATTAAAAGGTCCATTGATTTCAGATTGTATTTAAAACCGGTATCATCACGGTATCACACAAACTACGCAACTCATAGTAAGCAATTTTTTAATAAAATAGTAAACAAGTTTAATTGACAAGTTTGAATAAGATTGTAAAACTACTCCCATTCCTGTTAGAAGTCCAGTATAAAGATGCATAGCATCAGAAACCGTGTGAGACTGAATGATGCTCTTAAAAAAGCTGTGGAGGTTTGAGCTTATGCCCTCTGCTTTAGCAGCTACAAATACAGGAACACCGTCCCACGTTTCTTACATTCAGGGGGAAATGAAAGATACATGTGTTTTAAACACTTTGTACCTCACAAACACATACTGATGAGTACATAGTTAAGACGTGGACGTTTACATTATCAGGACGAGAAGTTGCTCTCCCCCTCTGTCTCTATGGCAACTGGCCCATAAAAACCTCTGTCTGATGCCCTATTGGCCGACCTCCCTGCATTGCTCGCAAGCTGGGCACTCGGCCAAGCGTCCAAACATTTCAGCTGCCTAAAACTCTGTCCCTAACCAGCCAGCACTGATTCATAAATGAAGTTGGACATAAAGATGTCTATCCCACAGCGTACAACACCTGCCTCAGCCGACTGATTCTCTCGCTGTCCAAGGGGATTACAGAGACTGCCTTACAAATCTATTAGCACCAGCTCAGATCTAATGACCCAGGGGAGAAAGTCTAGAGAAAGTGAGTCGAGAGAGAGAGAGAGAGAGGGAGGGAGAGAGACAGAGAGAGTGACAGAGAGAGACAGAGAGCGACAAACAGACAGTCTTAGCATATAATGTGACAGGCAAAACAAATATTTGCTACAATAATGTGTAGTTAAAGGCCAGACCTATCTATTCAATAAAATCAGGTTAATTTGACATCCCACATATATATAAACACACAAGTAGATGAAAGCATTACATGATTTCTCTTGAATTTTCATCTTAGACACAAACAGAAAATTGCTTCACTGGAATTGAACAGACTGGATCTGACTGGGTCCATTGAAATCCTCCAAAGACATCCCTAAAAGTCAGCCTATCAAACCAGTTCCTGTAGTGAGTGGTGTTATCTTTAGGTGAGAAATAAACTCTGTGCGATAAATGAATTTTAAAGAGAATTGATACGTCAGATGCTTACCAGATTCATCTCACTCAGTGAAACAGCTTTTGTTTTTGGTTACTTACTTCTAAACCCAGGCAATTTTATATCAGCACTAAAAATCCAAAGACACTTGTATCTTTTCAGCCAACTTTACTATGTAGCAAAGCAAGACGGAAGCAGTGCGAGCAGCGATGGTCTTACCTGGAAGTTTCCCACCATAATGAGACCTGCAGAACAGATCCAGCCAGTGGAGAGGCTAGCGGTGTTCAACACACAGTTCTGGTGCTTCTCAATCACATGAGCGTAACGCAGAAACACAATCACCATCACTGTGAGAGAGAGAAGGGAAAATATCTGAAATTCCAAAAAAAAAAAAATACTTATACATAATTTAAAAAGGCCAAAAAATACAGAACTAAGAAACACCTGGACTCTGTCGGAAACAATTTTATGGTCTGGGAAATTTCATAACTCCCACACTGTTAGGATGAATAACCGTTTGTGGTGTAATCCTTAAGTCAGCACTTAATAACCACATTCTCCCCTTATCTGTGTCTAATTTTCCTGTACGATCTACCAGCAGGAGAGTGGGGGTGCACTGGCATGTACACGTTGCAGCATGGTCTGTTCCTGTGTGTAACAACAACAAAAAAACGTCTGCTGGTCTGCTGTTCCTCTAACTGGAACCTATTCATTGTTTTCCTGGAAGAGCAGGGTGTGGGGTGGCTAAGGAAGGAGTGGGGTTGTGTGTGTGTGTGTGTGTGTGTGTGTTTTTTTATGAGAGCGAGAGACAGCGAGAGAGAGAGAAAGAGAGAGAGAGAGAGACAGAGAAAAGAGGGAGGTGTAATGGGGTTGATCTTTATGTGTTGAGTTGTCTAACACGGCCTCAGTCGCTCCAGTCTGTTCCTCTGTTTGCTCTGCTGGGTTAATGCTTAATGCTTAATGAAAGCTGACTGCAGCTGCCTGGCTGGGGGCAGACATGGGGACAAATCACCCCTCGCACCACAACGGCCTGTAACGGCTTCATCAACCTTATACTCGGAGGGAACGGTCCCAGAATTTTCACAAACACGGAGCCTCGACGCCCGGATCTGAAATGGGGAGGTTGATATGAAATACGCTCCGGGGGTGTCCAAACAAGCTGATGACAGTTTTTTAAAGAAATTGATGAAATTTCAAACCTCACCATTATTGTAAATAAGGCTGGGCAATTAATCAAAAAGTAATCGAAATCAACACAACCTAAAATCGATCAAATTTTTCCAGATTGATTATTTTGATTATTTTGATTAATATAGATAGTAGATAGTTTGTGTTTCCTTCAATTATTTTTAAATCAAGTAATGCACCCTTCATTCAAAAATCTCTCACTTGTAATATGTGAGCATATTTACTGTACAAAACT
>JBBPDH010000144.1:11611756-11625704 GCA_037974565.1 Clupeocharax schoutedeni
TAGTGTTCATTTGTCATACATGAACACAACAGTGTGAACCACAAAACAGTCCTCTGCATTTAACCATTGCACCAAGCAAAGCAGCAGGCAATCAGGAACACAGTGCCAATGTGGGGATGGAACCTTGCATTTACCAAAAACAAAGTAAATTAAATCTGAGAGAATCATGAACTAACATGGGTAAATCTGCAGAGCATGTCGAAGAACCAAGTTTTGCTCTCTTGTGGCAGAGCTGATCAGTCCCTGCTAACCCACTTGTTAGAGTCCAAATTCACAATACATTTCAGAAAAGTGCTGATGTATAGAAAATCCAATACTGTATCAGCAGTGCTTCTTGGGAGAACATTGTAAGAGTCCAGAAAACATTTCTTAACATTTCAAACACCACCAAGAACTCACATGAACATGAACTTTTACTTCACCCCAATCAAGAAACAAGTAAGATAGTCAAGAACTTTTATTTATCCATGTGTATCACTCAAAGATGGGGAAGAGACATGGAACAAGATCTGACCACTTAAAAGAGGGTGACCAAAATATGAATCAATTGCATTTTAACTTCTCATTTTAAACCTCTAGTTATTCTACAATGAGGTCAGCTGACAGGGAAATTAAAAGACAGCAGTAACAGTGTAAACATATTCATATACAGAGAAGCAAAACAAATTACCTGAAGTCAAAGTAAAATATGTTGGTTAGTATGCAAAGGAACAAAAGGGAGACAGAGCCAAAACTCTTGTTTTTTTTCTATTACAGTTCAACATACATTTCTACACAGCATGCAATAAGGCACCTATCTAACACAATGAATAAGCCTATGCTATGAGATGAAGCACAATTGTTATTCAAATGGAAAAAAGGAAAACTTCAATAACGTTCACTCCCATAAAAACAGTATTCCTTTCGTTTCCCTTTCAGATTACCCAAACCATATTAAAAAAATACATCAGTTTGTAAAAGATTTCCATACACAGAACTGTAAGTAGAAAGCGTATATTCATGGAATTTTGAAAAACTGAATCAAGAGCAAGCTATATATTTTTTTATTTGTATTGATAAGTATACACATTCTATTACACTAAATTTTGATACTTTGCTGCATGTGTCCAGAATATAAGTTAACTACAGGCTATATATATGGATTGAAGTCATTCTATAGCAATGGGAAGGAATAGGTTCGTACACAAATATGCAGTTTACCCATTAGTGACACGTGGTGGAGTACCAAAGGAAACCAGTAAAGCAATGTTTTAAAGGGACCATTAAGGTCCAATTCCACTAAATTTGTAGTATACAGTGATTTATGATCTGCCAAATTAAGAGTGCTCAAATCAGTCAAGTCATATTTTAGTCAAACTAATAGATTTTGAAGTGAACAGTAAGAGTTACCAGTTTTACCATACATGCCTCTGTCCAGCTGTTTTATGGAGCTAGAGAAAAACACTCAAGCACCATCCCATTTTTTTTAACACCCCGGATGGTTAAGACTGACTGGACCATACGTTAGAAGAAAAAAAACAAACAAAACAAAAAAACAAGGGGCGCTCAATATGTAGAAGAACTGCACACTACTTATCTATACACATGTAAAAAAAAAATATATTTACAAATTATATCAGCTTCTGAACAGCCCATAATGACAGGGTAGGTAAAGATACAAGGGCTGCGGAGTGACTAGGCGAGTCAAAATCTGCTTTACTTGGTCACCTATTAAGCCCATAACACAAAAAGTACATCTTAGGATGCTCTCGACAGTTTTGAAAACTATCTGTGCTAACCCACTCCAAGGACGACGCTAAGGGCATAACTGGCCCAATTCACTAAGCAGACAATTGCTACATGTTTGTCTACATTATCATACAGGTGTCAAATTAAAAACAAAGTTCTGTATGCACATTAGGCAGATCAGCATCAGCTCTAAACTTTGCGTAGAATCAAGATCCGTATAAAGGCCCAGATCAAACTTTAAGTTTTGTTTACATCTTTTCTGATAAGACACGCCCACTGTTAAGTTAGCCTGAAACTATGTTGGGATAGATTGTAAAATTTCTCAAATATACAACAGTAAGTTCACTGATCAGTATGACTTCTATGATGCCTAGAAAGGGAGGAAGAATGATTGAACCCTTTACCACACTGAGAACACCTGTAGGGTTTCTCACTCTGCAAAATTCTCTGTTTCAAGATGGTAGTATGGGGGAATCCCTTTCCTGATGGAATAGCACTATAGGACGACTTCTCGTCCAAATGAACTCGTTGGTGCCTTGCAAGAGAAGAGGAATGATTAAACCTCTTGTCACAGTGGCCACAGGTGTATGTTTTGCCATCAGAGTGAGTTCTCTGGTGTCTAGACAGCGATGATGAGTGATTGAAGCTTTTCTCACAGTGGTTGCAGCTGTATGGCTTTTCACCCGTGTGCATTCCTCTATTCATAGGGGTGTCAAAGGGGAACTCCTTGTCAGGGGGAGGATACATCTTAGCCTCCAGATGAATTTTATGATGTCTTGACAGGGAGGAAGAGTGATTGAAACCTTTGTCACACTGAGAGCATCGGTAGGGTTTACCACCCTGGTGGACGAGCTGGTGCTTCTTCAGGTGGCGTTTCCTCACAAAGCTCTTCCGGCACTGATTACACTTGTAGGGTTTCTCGCCAGAGTGAATTCGCTGATGTTCTCTTAGGGTGGCTGCTGCTGCAAAACATTTGCCACACTGAGAGCATCTATGTGGTTTATCACCAGCATGGGTCTTCTGATGCTGTTTCAAATTAGAAGACGTAGCAAAGCCTTTACCACATTGGGGGCAGTTAAATGGTTTCTCACGAGCATGCAACTCCTGATGCTTCTTTAGATGGCGTCTGCGGACAAAACTCTTCCTGCACTGGGTACACTTGTAGGGCTTGTCATCAGAATGCATTTTCATGTGCTCTCTCAGTGTGATGGCTGCAGCAAAACTCTTGCCGCATTCAGAGCACCTGTGCGGCTTTTCAGGAGAGTGCATCATCTGGTGGGGTTTCAGGTTAAATGCATCAATAACACCTTTTCCCACCAAATCCACACCAGTGGGGACATAGATCTTCTCCTTCATGTGGATCTTCATATGCCCTCTCAGACTCGCCTCTATAGCAAAACTCTCACCACAGTGAATACAAATGTAGGGGTTGGTCCCTTTATGGATTTCAAAGTGTTGGTGGAGATCATTCATGCTGCCAAATATCTCCCCACACTCATTACACTGCAGACCGTGGGCTTCATGAATGATAACACCATTTTCTGACTCCACGGTTAGCTCTCCTCCGTGGTCTGATTCAACCTTCACCACATGCTCTACACCAGCTCCACCCATCTCTGCCTTCAAAAGCACCTCACCAAGTAGTGCCTCGCTGCCCTTCATGTCAGCTCCAAAGTAATGTGGGTCGTGATGCACCTCAGATTTTATGTAGTCATGATCCGTTTCTGTTACTGTATCAACACAGGTCACGGCTCCCAGATCTCCATGAATGGCTTCTAGGTCAAGTCTTTTGTCCTCTTGAGTCATTATTTCGGTTTCTGCCGCATAATGCAAGTCACCGACTTGCGTGTGCGCTATGACACACTCCGACCCTAGTGTGTCAAGGCCCGGCGTGTCACACTCAGTCTCTGACTCAGCCATCAGGACGCACTCCAGCCTGACGACTTCCGTTTTTAAATTTTAGTGAAAATTAGCGTTGCTCTGAGAGCACCGCTACCCCAGAATAAAAGAAGGGTGAGGCCTGATCAGCCCAAGCAGGCGGTCTCCTGCCTGTTGAAGACAAGACAATAACTTAGACACTGTCTGTACAAAGCATACAACAAAGACGAGTAGATTACCACACACAAATTACACTGGTGGGCTCCTACAAATTAATAAACCAAGAAAATTTCACCTTTATAATGAACTAAACTTGGCAAGATCTACTTAGAATATAGATAAGCGCACCTTTACTTGCAAAACAGCAGTGAAGGCTAACACCTGAACTATGGATTTGCTAAGTGAACATGGATAACCAAAACACTGTTCTAAGTGTTATGGGGGCAGCTGACAGACAACAGAGCATATGTCAGAAAAGCAAATCTATCAGTGCCTGGGGAAGATCATAATACTAAAAATCACAAAGTAGTGATATCACCTGGCATAACAGTGAAAACAAATAGGGCTATTTGGCTATTACCATTAAGCTAGTTAGCAGTTTTCTGTATTGCTAAAATCTGGCTAATGTTAGCCTTTGGACAGTTATTATTGGGGCTAACTATGCTGGCTAGGTATACCTGAGAATACAAAGTCTGCACTTTACGCACAGGCATTAAACTACGACTTAAATCACATGCCTGTAAAGTAGGAGTATTGACTGCTGTGGATCTACAGCCTTTTGAGTGAAAAGACTTTCCAGTCTGTTACATCAAACTCCACACATAGTGTAAACACTGAGGTGGGCTAAGTTAGCTGGCTATATAGCTTGCTAGTTAGCTTCATGAAGCATGCAATATCAGCTAACTAGCTGGCTAACTAGCAATTGAGCTAGTTCTTAGTACTCGTTCTACATTAGGACGATATCTTAAGTTTAATATTGTATATAAGAACTGCTCATCAGTGTGATATTGGGTCCCAGGTGCCCAATCAGAAGGCTGTGAGTAAGCCTACTGGCTGAATTAGTCCTCCTTTAGCAGAGGGGCATCTTGTCTGTCTGAGGTAGGTGAGCTAACTAGCTCTAAAATGGCCGCCGCTAGCTTCCGCCCTTCTGAGGCATGTAGCCACGCATCTGGTCTCCACTACGCAGTTCCACCGAGAAGCGATTACAATAACAGTGAGCTCCGCGGACTCCAAGGGGTGTCGCGGTTAAGTACAACCACTCAAGTGACGAGAAAAACGTTCCATAGGTGCTTTTTCGAGTAAATAAACAGAAAACAGTCGAGGCTTAAAATGGCTGGCTATCAAAATGGCTAACCAAGAGAGATCCGACGCCTCGCGAAAAGCCCGGGAAAAGGCGTCCCCCATCTTACATAACCCACAACACGAGTAATTTGTGGTGAAAATACATTGGGAAAACGAACAAAAACGGTTATTATCGATGGCAGGTAACACTGGCAGCCATAAGCGCTACAGGAGAGGCGAGGACGATGCTAGCCAACGACGAAATTTCTTCTAGCAGCTTCTTTAGCTGGGCGAGCCAACATGGCTACAGGCAGCTAAGCTAACAGAGCAGGACCGCCATTGCTACCACAGAAAGCTTAGTGACGTGCTCACAGCTTTTTACACCCCCTGGCACGACGAAAACGACCAAAAACACTCGTACGAAAGCATTCAAGACTTAATGAAGGCGCAAAAAATTATACGAGCTTATTTGTGATAAAGAAGCAAGCTATAGCTAAAGTCAGTGGCAAAATAACTTTTATAGCACGCTAGTTAGCAGTCTTAGCCAGACTCCGCACAATTTACCCTCAAACCACGGATGGAAAGGATAGCATCCATAATCCCTGATTTGCAACGAAAATAAAAATGACTCTACATAATTTATCTGACCTGTTTTGATTGCTCCTCAGAGAGCAAAAACAACGACTGTTATTTGCAGAATCTCTGCACAGCCGTTGGGCCTGTTATGTCTCCGCTTGCTTGCGTCGGCACTGCTTGGCTGCGGTCTGCTCTCCCTCTCTCCGAGTGAGTGTGTGTGTGTGTGTGACTGCGTGTGTGCGCACAGAGCTTCTACCGCCAAGAGCGTTGAAGCGCATGAGCGAAAGGAAAAGTCTTCAAAATTAGCACACTTCTGTCACCTAGCGCTCCGGCGCGAACAGTACAACCAGAACAAACAAAAACACACACGACGTGGACAATAGTATTGGGACGCCTGACCAACAACGATTTTAATGGCATTGTATTCAAACATAGATTTTAATACGATGGTCTCCCCTTGTGCAGCTATGACTTCCACTAATCTCAGAAGACTTTCCAAAATGTTTTGGAGTGTTTATGTTGTAATTTGTGCCGTAAAGCATTTATGAGGTCAGTCACTAATCTTGGACGAGGAGGCCTGGCTCCGCTCCATTTCATCCCAAAGGTTTTGGATGGGGTTGCCATGTCTTTATGGAGCTTGTTTTGTGCCACGGGTGGTGCTCGACTTATAGTTCAATTGGGCACATGCAATCCACAACTCCCCCCTATCATTTCATCAACTTGCTGCATTTGAACTTAGCTGTAACATGTGCTATAGCCTACCATTGTTATTGCCACTGCCAAAATCCTGCTGAAACAACTACATGTAAATGTTCATGTATGACTATATATGAACATTCTCAACGAGTATTACGCAAGAAATGATATACCTGTATATGCAAATACCTTTGCTCCTGTTTGTGGGGAAAGCCATGTTGCAACACTTTGGAAAACACATTTTGTGGATATTATCAATGAAAATGAACCCCAAATGAATTGTTGACAGCTGAACGTGAGATTTCACTGAGGGTCCGCTCCCAGCGCACAAAGCAGGGGCGTCGTTCTGGAACAAAACGATTCTTCGCCAAACTCTGTCCACGAAGTTGGAAGCATGTCGTTATCCAAAACGTCTTGGCACGCTTAAGCATTAAGATTGCCCTTCACTAGAAGTAAGGTGCTCAACCCAACCACAAAAAACAGTCAGTATATATGTACCATCACCATAATAACCAACTGCTGTAAAACGGGTTATGTATCAAAGGATGGTGTGTTTGTTGCTCATACAAGAATTCAATGAAAATAGGCTAATTTAATAGATTTAATATTCATTTTAATTAATTATAAGTTTGGAAGGCATAGAATGAACTTAGTTGAATTAGCTGAATGGTTTCTTCTCTGATTTCATTTATTTTGACCTGACCTGAAACGTGATTGCTGAAACGTCCCTCCACACTGATCCAAGATCAGTCAAAATCAAGAACGCCTGAAAGAAAAAGGTGCTTCAACTACTCGGACGCAGCCCTTGAATCAGATGTTCCTCCAGCAGAAGGAGCTCTTTGGCGGCTCGTGGTTTTCCTTCAGCGGCCTCTAAGGGGCAGCTCCTCCCCACGGGCTGAAGGACAGTTTAGAAAAAGAGTCGAGAAAATACACTATGTGGTCAAAAGTATTAAGACACACCTGTTTTTCAGGGTTTCTAGTAGCCCCCTTACTGCTAGAGAAGGGAATTCTTAATGCCTCAACATACCAAGACTAAACTGGAACAGAGATTGCGAGCCAGGCCTTCTTGTCCAGCATCAGTGCCTGACCTCAGAAACGCTCTACAGAATAAATGGGCACACATTCCCACAGAAACTCCAAAATCTTGAGGGAAGCCTTTCAATAAGAGTGGAAGCTGTTAAATCTGCACAAGGGGACCAGGTCCATATTAAAGTTTATGTAGTTGAATGCAATGTCATTAAAGTCCCTATTGGTGTAATGATTAGGCGACCCAATACTTTTGTCCATATAGTGTAATTCAATAGTAGCAGCCCAGCCTCTCACGAGAACCTCAAACCAAGACACTAACATGCACCTACTGTAACTTTAAAAAGGCGCTAAAACCACACTATTCTCATCTACTTTATTTTAAATATATTGCACGTCTGTTGATTTTCTATGCATTCCATTTCTTCCATTATTTTATTGTTTTATTAGATTCCTGCCAAATGACATTTTGTGTATGATGATGTAGTTTATAAATGATCTTTATATTGAACTTTACAGTGTAGTTTAGTTGTTGTCTGTAGCCTGGGTCCTGTGGGCCATAGCTCGTTTCACCTGTTACAAACTAGAGCTCTTATTGCTCCACTCCTGGCACTCCACTGTGTAGTTTTCTTCAGGAACAAAGAAATAAGGAAGTGTGTTGTTTTTTTTTTGTCTACCTAGCTCATGAAATTTGAGAGTGACAAACACCTTTCCGAGAGTCTACATCCAGGGGCGCCACATTTCTGCCTTCTTTTGTGTGTCCTCCAGTAAGTGTGTGCGGCTGTAATGAAGTGTGAACAGTGAGGTAAATACAGCAGAGCTGCACCAGTCAGAAACAGGCAGTCCCAGTCTGGACAAAGGTAATATTCGCTAGGTTTGTGTATTCACTATTTCAGGGTGTTTTCAATGTGAATTTCACACATTTGTAAGCCAACTCGACTACTTGTACTACCGATGCAGGTCATGTTACATTCTTAATATCAATGAGGCATCTGCATTCATCCTGTTTGGTTGCAAGAGCCTGTACAATCATGTTACATTTGACAGAAAATAGTGAAAAAAGTGTATAAAAACGAAATATATATATTACGAAACCACGAAATTCTTAAGTACAGAGTAGGCAACTTTGTACGTATCAGTTAGAGTGCTTAATTGAATCCCTTACACAAACATGTAGTCACTTTCAAAAACATTTTTTGTAATATATTTTTTTACATGATTTAAAGATACCAGTTTTTGTTTACACTATGCCATGTTGAACTGACCAACAGAAACAATTTAAAATGAATTTAAAATCAATTTGCACTGCATTTTTTCCTGCTCCTGTAAAAATTAGACATTTTCTTCCATCTGCAACAACATACATGCTTGATCTTTGCATAAAACTTGTTTCCCATATAGTGATCTAATCTAGAATAAAAGGCAATATAAACAAATTTTGCTTAGACTTGTCTAAGTCTGAGAAACTGGCCCTATAGTGTTAAACTTGTCATGAGGTTTGAGGTCTGGGCCTGGGCACTCCTCACGAGAAAGAGAAATACACATGACAAAACTGGTACAAGAAATGTAAGTACAGTTTATTTGTTGTCACTGTTTACATCAGTCTTTGCATTTGGAATTTAAAGGATAAAGGGTTAATTTAACTAATGTATCCCTCTTTGTAAACAGAGGACCGTGGTACTAAAATAGCACAAGAGAAAAAACTATAAAACCCTAAATCAATACTTCAAGTACCCAAAAATGCCACCAGAAAGTACTGCTCAGTACTGGGACAAAAGATATTTACATGTAATAGTGATACACATTTATACAGAGGCATCTGAACGAGCTGAAAGCACAGTGTTTGGAGTCTCCACCCAGCCATTCACACATTCATGACAGGTGTGAGCTGAAGCAGGGAGCTCTGAGGATGAATGCCGTTGCTTTTAGAGTGGAGCTTTTCAAGGTTCTGTAGAAAACCACGTCCCTTTAACCCTTTCAGTATCAACGAGTTACTCGATGTTAGACTCATGCGCGTTCTGCAAATGAACAAAGACAGAACTTAGTACGAAAAATAACACCACCACATTTTCCCTCATACATGCCATCAGGCACTACATATCATTTACATTTTTAGTACACCCAATAAGTAATTATATTATGTTTCTATTCAACAGTGGTGAGGTTTTTAATTACCAGCGTTAACGCCGTTAACACGAAGATTCCATGCGATTAACGGCGTTTAAAAAATTAATCGATGCCCACCTCTAATAAAGACATTAAGAAAAGCTTCATTCAGTTACCAAACTGACAACCATTTCGAGTCACTGACCTTGGCGAGTCAATCCCGCTGTCTGCAGTGTTGTTTTGATTTTCTGCTGTTTCCACTGCACAGGCTCTAGAAGAGTCACCATGACTGATGCTTGCATGCTGAAGTTCATCAACGTCCTCTGGTGCTTCAAACTGGCCCTGATTGTAGTCTTTCACCTGTGGGTGACGTGTCCAAAGGCTAGACTGGTTATCTATTTTATCTGTAGACTTAAGCACTGTTTCAGTGTCTGAGTCCCTTTCGCTCTGACAGTAATCAAAGATGCTGCTGTCCAGGGCCTCGTTTAGTTCAGAGTGTCCTGGACTGGGCTCGTGAAGTCGGCTGGGGATGGTGTCTGTTAGCAGGTGAGATAGAACAGGCTGCTGCTCGACTGGTGCACACCTGTATTCATGCTGCCTCTGACTGGCTCGTAAGGGGTCTTGATAGAGAGGTGAAGCATGATCCATGAAAGTGCTGTCCCAGTCCCCATCCAAACAGACTGGCTCACGGCACCGAGCTGTGCCCGGGTGAATTACCTCACTAACACACTCCTCATTCAGGCAGAGCGAGCTGCAGCCATCATCATCGTGCTCCTCTACTTTCTGGTAAATGCGGCGCTCATCATCAGTGTACACTTCCCTGTCTGCATGACTGGTGGCTCTGTGCATGCTTTCCGTGTCAACCATCATTAGGCTGCTTGTTTGTTGGTGTGATGAAAGGAGATCAGGGCAGTGTTCAGATTCTTCCTTACTGTTAAGTAGATGGAGGGACAGTCTACGTTGAAGTGCAGGCTTGGGCCAAGACAGGGGTAATTCTGTTGCTTTGTATGGGTGTGAAGTAAGGTCCAAAATGTGTTTTTGATCAGAAACACTTGTCAAATCCCCCTCTTGAAAAACCTCATGCTTAATTTCTTTTCCACTTCCATCTCTGAGCTGTCTGCCTCTGACTTTGCTGTCTCTCAGCTTGATTTTGTCCTCTATCCTCAGTGTGCTGCTCTCAGGGTAGACAGAACTGTAATCTCCAGGAAGCTCCTTGATGGGTTTAGAATCCATGATGGAGTCTAGATTCAGCCCTCTCTCGTGAAGCCGTTCACAGGATCGGTCAGTCAGAATCTGGGCTTTCTCTGTTTCCTCAGTGACCGTTTTCGCACGATGGGGGTCCCAGGATTTGGACCTGTGACCTGCACGCTCCCGTCGACTGGACGTCTTGGTCTCTCTCCTCCTTTGTTCTTTGTGACTGGTGGTTGATACTACATCCCGTACTGGTAGCGACTGAAATGGATTCTCTATGCGCTTCTTATAGACACATTTTGTATCCACTGCAGTACAATCCTCAAGATTTTCAGTTTCATCTAGAACTAATTCAGGCCTGAGGCAAGATGGCATGTGATCATCTCCCTGTAAATCGTCGTCGCATGGAACATCTTTACTCTTTGTCCTCTGTTTTTCTTTGGCAGAAGGGCCTCTTCTCTTGCTCCTAGTGGCTTTAGTGATAGGCCTCTTTCCTCCAGCTCTGGAGGAATGGTGTTTCTGCTTAGAGAGCAGGATCTCTGTGGACATGCCTTTGTCACTTGTAAGGGTCTTTGTCATTCTCTCTGCTTTCTCTTCTAATTTTTTCATCAGGACTGTATGGCGAACCAAATTGTCCACAGTAAGTTCAGGGTTGATCCGTTTAATGATGGCATGTTCTAAATCTCTGGGAAGGTTATTGAGATCGTCCTCATCCCTGACTGGCCACTCCTCAGGAGGGAACTGTCCGGAGAAGGTTGCATATTCCTTCTTCAGCTTGTTTTCCTTTTTTCCTGTGTTACGACGGAATAAGCTGAGGCCAAACTTTCGTCCAGGTTTCTCCTTGTCCTTACGGCTAGCAGTTGTGGACTTGCTGAGCTCGCTGGCTTGGTAGTCAGCTGCAGTAGAAGTGGACTGATGCTGAACAGTGGGCTTATGTTCTCTGTTCCACTTAAGGCTTTTTCCGGTGCATTCACTTATACTGATAGACTGGTCCTGGACAGATGGAGGAGCTGTTGTCTGGGGTGTGAAGCAACTACAGGACTTGCAGTGAGCCATGACAGGTATTTCAACAGAGGCATCCATGCAGCTTTCGTTGCTCACCAGGTAGGTAATAGGAGGAGGAGAGGGATGATCACTGTCACTTGTCCACCGATTCTTCTCCTTCCCCATGCAATTGGTGATAAAGTATGTCTGAGGAGTAACAATAAAGTAGCCCTCTCCAGTGTGATAAATTTTTCTCTCTTTAATGAGTGCTCCCAGAGCATTGTACAGGATGTCTTGAGTAGGAATGGTCATTCCTAAAACATTGAACAGAAAAAAAAAACTTGTATGAACAATGTGCCCACCCAGACAACACTAAAGAAGAAGCATGACATTTTTTATATTGTTAATGTTAAAACTAATATATGTCGAAACATGTTCTCTCTCATAATACCTGGATGGGTCTTCATCATGTGTTTAATCAGAGCATCCTGATTGACAATTATATGAGCAGCATTCATGTCAGATATGACTGAGCAGAGAACCTCAGAGAGAGGGATGAACTGTGACTGGGAAATAGGTGACATCTGCACTGGGGACAAGTCACCTGAGGAAAAAAAATAACACAAATGAAATAATCTTCATACTCAAACGTCTTGCTCGTTTCATGGCAAACATGTTTGCTCTCAGTCTGTTTTTGTCATTTTACATACAGTCTTCAAACACAGGATGACATAAAACCACATAAAATGCTGTTTGAACTTCAGAGCTAGAACATAAAATACCTAAAACACCAAAGAATGCTTAATTGGGTTGTGATACACTAGGTAAAAAGCTTAATTACAGGGAAATATTTCAAAATATCGGTCAGTGACATTTCTATGAACATGAATGGGTTTTTCAAAATAAATGAGAATTGAAATAAAAAAAGAATGAAATACAGTGTCACGGTCACCTCGGCTTCTCTTCCCAGACACCATCCCGTTTCCCCTGAATATTGAACCATTCCTCCTTTCTGCCCGCTCCCGCCTGTGTCCCAATTCCCCGTCCTTTCTCCCTTCCTCCCTTCTCTCCTCCTCCATTCCCCTGTGTGTGTCTCCCTGCTCTGTTTGTGCCACTGCCCACCTCATTAGTTTCACCTGCGTCCCGTTTGCGTTAATCCCCGGTGCTCCTGAGGTCCTTCCCTTGTCCTTATTTAAACCCAGTCCGGCCTTCGGTCTAACCATGCCAGTATATGTTCTTTTTTTTTTGTGTGTGTGTGTGTGTGTGTGTGTGTGCGTGCGCGCGAGAGAGAGAGAGAGAGAGAGAGAGAGCTAGCTGTGTTGTGATCTGGTTCTGATAGTTTATTCATTATTTAACCCATGTCCTGTTCTCTCCTGTCTTTTGTTTGCAGACTCGTGCTCTCCCTCCTTAGTTCTGTGGTTTTGCCTTGAAGCTTCTGATCCCTGGTTCCTAGATTATTCCTCGGCTGCCTGCGAGCGGCCCCGCCTGTGACTCTGTCCCCGGGAGCACGAGTCCTGCCTTCGTTTTGTTTTTCATTTTCTTTTCTGTTCTAAGTCAGGGTGTTTTCAGTTCTTGTATTTATACTGTGTGTTTTTTGTTTTCATTAAATCGTGTTTTGTTTCTGCTTAACCTGGTGTCCTCTCCCCTCTCCCTTTAACACACCATGCCATACAGTAAGTTACAAAGTCAAAAACATTATAAAAGCCAACAAAACCTGGAATTTAGAACAGTAGTGTAATAATAATTTTTACTGTTATCAAAGATAAGTAGGTGTGTCTATGTAAGGAAAGCACAAAAAAGTCTGTTTCTATTTCTTTGATGTGTGCTGTTTGAAACCTATAATTTTTGTTAAACCAAAGAGAAAAGTGGTCTTAATCTACAACTACATCAGGTTTCTTTGAGTATTAATCATTAACTGTAGATCCATGTGTTTAAATTCATTGCTTTGGTAACAGACTCTCCTGACTAAAAAGGTTAAGAACTCTCTACACTACTCACTCAGCACAAGCTCATATGTAACAATTATGTGTAAGAGCTATTTGTGGTGAACGTAATTTTTCCAGATGGGATTGTCCGGAGATACCAACATTCACACCTGGTCAGATAATGAGGAGAAACTGAACAGCCCACTATATAATAACCCACAGAAAGGCACTAAAGAAAACACGTTTTAACCAAACCAGCCATCACACCCTTGGAGCACTTAAGTCAGGAGTAAAGAAAACAAAACTTTAATCAGGCAGCTGCTGTTACTAGGCTAGAAGCTAAATGAGGCCACCCCATGCCCCCCTCCCCCCATCTACAGAAAACAACACTTGAGGGAGCCCACTAGAATTACTTATTATATTTATTTATTACGGCTGTTAAAAATATCGCGTTAACTTTTTGCGTTAATTTATTTTCTATAACACTTTAAAATAAATTGATTGCGCGATTAATTTGAAAATGAAACGCCCCTCTGCATTGCAGTACCACACAATCA
>JBBPDH010000144.1:11632338-11659900 GCA_037974565.1 Clupeocharax schoutedeni
CTTCGTGCCCTGGATGTGCATCCCACAAATCTCCATCAACTGCAAGATGCTCCTATCAATATGGGCCAACATTTCAACTTGTTGAATCAATGCCACGGAGAATTAAGGCAGTTCTGAAGGTGAAAGGGGGTCAAACACCGTATTAGTATGGGGTTCCTAATAATCCTTTAGGTGAGTATATATATATATACTGTGAGAACATGCATGCTGACAATTCTTTTGGATGAAATCCACAAAACTGCCATCAACATGCCAGCTCCAGTCTGTGGTTCAAAGCAGCTAACCTTCGCTACAGGACATCTGGTATGATGTTACAAAAAAGGCCATGGACATTTGTAAGCATGGGCTGAACAATTGACAAATGGTGCTGCTGAGGAAATGTAAAGCTCTGGAATTGGAGAGAACAACCCAGTGGAAAGTTACCAAACTACTCAAAAATAAACCGACATCCTTATAAAAAAAATAAACAGTGTAGATAAGATCTATAAGCATATAAAAGACAGGAATATATTCTTTATCCCATTACCACTTCTCCTCTTTTATGTGCCAGCAAGTTTAAAATCAACAAAAACGTTAAACCCAAAAGTCTTTCTTTAGTTCTTTCATAATAAAACATTCCCACAATCAATTTCACCTTTTTTTTTTTGCATTTTTACCCACACTGATGGTCCCTATCCTCTATAATCGCTTGTTTGACAGTGAGGGGCCAGAGAAAAGCTGGGGTTTCATTTCACAAGATTTCCTCCCTGAGATGTTTAGACATTCCAGGTGTTTCAGACGGGTCTCACCTCCAGAAGCTGGAGCAGCCCACATTTACTGCACTCTACTACACACGCCACTAATCAAGACCCATGACAGTAATTCACACCAGATGAGAGTCATTTCCTCTAAGTAAGACTGAACTACACCAGATTAAAGGTTTGTTATCCTTACACTGGGGAGCCTTTGCCATTGCAACAGTTTAATCATGGTCTGAATCCCAAGCAGCTTTAAAGTTAAAAGCACAGTATATCTTGATTTCAGTCATACCAAAGCATGGAACTAGACCTACACTATAAACATCAAAATAAGGACACCCTTTTAAGAGGTCAAAATGCATCGCCATCACAGTGTACATTTACATCAGGCCTTGATGAAGCCACATGAGTTGTGGCATGGAAATGGAAGTGAGCTGTATTTCACTAAAGGTGGACAGAGTTTAAAACCAGCAGGGGAGCATGCTAATCTCTTCATTTGTTTTTATCAGCACAGGTCTTAGGTTGCTTGTGGACCATAAATGTGTCAACTCGGACGACTTTAAAAGTGGCCTTCCTGGCTAATAGGAAAAGGAAGCAGCAAACGATGTCCAGTATGCTTTCAGCTCGAGGTCACGTTCTAGAACTGAGGGCAAGGTCACCTTTCATATCAGACCTCATAAAAAGAGCCAGACTCAGTTTCATCCTCCGAGGAAAACAACATTCATAGCATCTCACACAAACGCCCTAATCTCAGTGTCACCAACAGCTTTGGCAAAGGAGGATGTTTAGAAATGCTACTCGGTCATTCGTACTAACATTCATACACTTTTGTGTTCAAAACATCCGGTCTGAATTCACACGGAGCGCTGCAATTTTCAAGAACAAAAAGCCTAAGTGGGGGTAACACAAGCAGAGGCTCAGAAAGCAAAGCAGGACTGCATTGACTATCACAACTCATGTCTCGGATTCATCCATCTGCTGGCTGTCAAGGTTGTTTAACTACACTGATGGATAAATGATACGAGGTTTCACTAGAGAAAGAGGGTGAAGTCAAGAAGGCACCACACACAGCTGCTTGTGGTAGACTTTGGTTTGGTGTTTGGTTACTGCAAGAAAACATTCCAGTGGTAGCCTTCTTAGAAACCAGATCCAACATACTCAGTCTGTCAACACTGCATATCCACGGAACCCTTGTTCCTTAGACATTTCTCCAACGCTCACGTTGTATCATGACTTGTTTTAAATGATCTAGACAAAAACAGATATTTTTGTCCTGTGCTTCAGAACGCACTGTTTTCAGTATTCAGAGTTAAGATCTCTGATTAAGAGCATAAATGTATTCAAAGTGATTCTCATCTCATAATTTCAGGAAGGAAAGGAAGTTCTGCTTTAATGAGTGTAAGAAGGCTTGTGTTCTTTTACAAGCGCATGTTGGCTGAACTGGGCCTTGACTGGGTATGGGGCACACCTGGAACCACTGTGTTTATCTGCTGAGGTCTGCACTGAGCTCTGTTAAGACAGGACAGGGGGCAGTGACCTTTGGAGCCCAGTTAACTGAGAGGGCAACCTTCAATGCATAAGCACCACAGGGTTCTCTCTCTGGATACAGAAGTCCAGCATGAAGCCGGGTCATGGCTAATATGGTGCGATCCAGAAGACATGGCCCACATCGATGAATGCTGTTCAGTCCTGTGTGAATATTTTACAAAACAGTCATGTGGGTCCAAGCAGGCCAACTCTCAGACAACCAGAGTCAGAGGTAAATTTCTCAATACAGAGCTTACTACAACACAATCTTTCCTGTTGTTTGCACCCAAAAATTGGAATACTGATATCAACCAAATTATACACAACTTTTTAAACCAGCTAATTATTGTAAACTATTGCCAAACAATGTACATTATACTATTTGTTATATTAAACTGGATTAATAAAATATAGTGGCTTGATAATGTACTTTTACTCTTCGTTTACATTCAAGATTCATGATGCGCTTCCAGTATTTTTCAATAGTTTCAGTGACAATCACAAAAATGTAACACATTTGCAGAGTATGTTGTCTCTTTATAAAACAAGACCGTGCCCAACGATAACTTTAAATAAAGTTCATAATAATAAAATGTCTCCCCTTGGTTTTACAAAAATGTTTGGTTGTTTAGAATGTTGGCAGGATTTGTGCTTATTTTAGGGAGCCACAAATGAGAAATAACATGCTGAATTACATTATGGTTTTGCTATTTGTTATGTTTTGCCTACTAAGACCTCTAAGGGTTAAACTGCAGGCTTATTACTCAGTTATTAACCTTCAGTTCAAAGCCCCTTGAACAACAATGGCTTAACAGTGCTCGATGGTACTGGACACCTCATTACAGCCCAGTACACCTTTGCATAAATGTGTTACCCTTTAGAACCCTGTGGCGGTTCTGAGCTCGATCTGGAGTCACTCAATAATGCAGAGGCCCCAGTCAACCATTGTGAGTAGAGCTTCAAATTTCACTCGACAAGCACACAGTACAGGGATGGCCTTGCCCAGACTGTATTCCACTCCAGAGTATTAAAGCATGTCAAAACACATCACTGTGATGTACAGCGTGTGATTATACTTATACCTCAAAAACGTATTTTGGAATTCCACCAGTTTTATGCCCCAAATGTGGGCCAGATCTACTGAATTATTTACAGTGAATTTGCTTCAGTTCAATGCCACTGCTCCAGGAAAAAGAGAAAAAGCATTCGGGCACTCTGTTGGATTTTTAATAGAGAGCCACTGTTCTAGGCAATTCCACATATTTAAGAAATACACAGGCCATTCACACAACAAACTTGATTTAATCAAGATCTCACGAGTCCTGAATTGCACAGTTCCTGTTTCAACGGTAAACTCAGATTCAGGCCATTTCTGTCCTCCAGCATCTGTAATGTAAGGACTGAGTCAGTAAATTCAAACATTTATTAAGATAGGTATTAGAGACCACATCCTAGAAACAACCTGAACTTAAAGATCAAAATCAGTGGTTTGATGTTAAATGTGTAAACTATATAGAAAATTATACACAATTTTATATTTAGTAAAATGTTTCTAAAAGAACCTTATAGAATGTTATGACATCAAATGGTTACATATATGCTGCATTACACCTGAGGTTGAGACATGGCTTTATAACAGTTTACAGGATTACATGAAAGCATTTTTAAAAACACAATCACAGCAGCTTTTAACGTATTATGTTACCATTTTCAGCATTACATATCAAAACCTGAAAAGGCACATGCCTATTTAATAGTTCAATTGTAAATCCAAATGACAATACTTAGCATTATTCAACACTGTAGACATTGTGAACTTCAGTTCCTGTCACCAAATCTGTAAACCAAGTTTCCTCTACAGTATATTACTTCACATCAAAACACTCTGAATGGCTTTGTTTACATCTGAACCTTTTAATTATGATGTCATTTTTCTAAAATCTGTGGAATTTTCCATTAAAAAAGGTCAATTTGAGGATCATGGGTGACAGGCTTTCTCCACTGAAAAAATAACAGGGTCTCATCATTCTCACCCTGCCAGGTCGACCAACAGAGGCCCCAGAGTACAATCCATCTTTTCACTTAATGTACACTGATAATCAGCAGCATGCAAAGAGGGGAGGTGGACTAATTCATCATCACATCTGCTGATGGACAACCACAGGCCAGCACTAAGTAGTTCCTGCTGACTAAACATAGGCCTGGAACAAGCTGGACTTCACAGAATGTTTATGATGACACGTTTCCCTCGCAAGAGGTGAAAACGATAAAATCCAAAAGATTACTTCAACAGATTATGTAAGTAATGCAATAAACTGACTAGTTTACATCATTTTCACAAAATAAATGAAAGGTTATTACATGAACACAATTTTTTGCTCATGTGTATTACATTATATTCACATGTAATCACTCTTTTAAAGTGTGCGACAGATCATCACAGAGCAACAACGTTCAAACTGTAAAAAAAAATACTGCAACAAAGCAACAGAGTATCCACATTTTGTATAGAAGAGGCATCAGAGTCCACTATAGCTAAAGGAATGATTTGCATACAGGGGATATTCACATTTTGTGGTAGGAGGTCATTTTGTTGATGGGAGAAAAGGAGGAATTTCTATTTAGGAGTAATCTATTTGGATCACTAAGCATCAAATTTGGGGCGCTGCAGAGACAACTCCTACTTCAAGCACCACTGGACAGCGGATGATTCTGCTCTGTGGGTCACAGTGAATGAGTAGTAAATTGCAATGACACTAGGACTGAGTTCACATCCCAGCATCACAACAGGTTTATCTGGCCTGAACACAAGAAACCTGTGTGTGTTTATGTGTCTGAACCTTCTCAGCCCTGAATGAACTGAAGTCTCCCACAGACACAGCCAATCCCACTGTGTGGTCTTTCTCCCCAAATTCCTCAGCTTTGTGCACCTCCTCCAAACACACACGCACACACACACACACACACACACACACAGTGACCTCCACCTTCAGTGGCCCTGACAGCAGGAGCAAATGGCTGATCTCACACAGCAGTGACGGCTTTGTGTGGGTGAACCGGCAGGCACTCAGCAGCGGCAATCACGTGTGAGAAGGCCAAAGACCTGCCACCTCAACATGTGTGCACTAAAAACAACTTACCTATGTGCAGTAAAGTCCCAGGCCATGAATCCTCAAAGGTAAACCTGCTCAGCATTCTAACTTTTCTGATTAGTTCAGAGAAGAATTTACATAGGGTGAGCTCATTCAGCAGGATATGTGTATCTAGGCCTGCATGTGGGTGTGTAGGGTTGCTCTTTGTGTGTGTGTGGGGGGGTGGGGGTTAAAGGCCGCACTCAACCCAAAATTATATTTCCTGTCATCTGGAAATAATACAGTAATGCTGCACGCAAAGTTGTGCCTCAAGTACGTTGAGATATCTCAGAGAAAAACTCTTCTCAGGTTGGATTCAGTGGGCCACACTTTGCTATCATCATTTTACTGAATCTAGAAACAAGCATAGGATTTTGGGGGGGATGTTTTAATAGACTACTCTTAGTTTAAATTCTATATATTTACATATAGTTTATTCAAAATATATACAAAGTGGTTCCCATATGTTTACATAAGTCCATCAAGTACAGTATATTCTTTATAACCACTGGTTGTCATTTGGGTTGAGATAAGAAAGCCATTAAAACCATAAATTTCTGCTCTTTAAGATGAAAATGAGTTTGTGTGGTTGGAGTTTCATAACACCAAGAAGCTCCTCTAAAACCATGGCCACATTGTACAAGTCTAACACACAAAGTTCCAGAAGCTCAAAAAAAATATGAAGATGAGATTAGCTGGAATCAAGCCATGAAAAGAATAAACTCTGCTCTTTAAGACGAGAATTGGGTGTTCTTGAAGGTCTGTTTATATGTTTGGAGTTTCAAAACACCATGCAACTCCTCTAAAACGTGCTCCATACCCACAGTGAACAGATCTAATATTTAAAGCTCCAGAAGCTCCAGAAAGACATAAAGACCTACGGAGATATTTCCAAGTCTTTTAGTGGTTTATGACAGCCATGTAAACAAACATATTTTCTTTCGCATGGAGCCCAACCTGCAAAGGTAGACTTTGCCCTCATCCATAACTTCACAGAAAAATTCACCTCCTGAAGAAGCGACATGTTTAGGGTCGTCCTCTCCACACCTAAGAGATTTATGGCCACTTACCCACGGCTTTGATGGTGAAGCCCTTTGGAGATCTCAGCGCTCGGCGCATCCACGCCTCCCTCAGCACCTCCAAATGACTGCCATTCCCTTGAATGAGAAGAACGGAGTTCTCCATCCAACCCTGAAAGTACACATCAGCCACGGCTTTCACCAGTCGTTTATTCCAGAAGCTGCGCAGGTTTTGGGACTTAAAATCCATAAAGATCTCCTGCCCGTTGGTGTAGTCGGAGCTGCTGCCTCCTCCAGCAGTCGAGCCGTCCTCCTCCCTCCACAACACCACAGCCAGAGAGGCTGCTGACAGCTGCACCACCCGCTGCTGCTGAGACATTTCTCTGTCGTTTTCGGTCAATATATGGATTTTAACACCTTGTCCTCTGCCTCAAACAAAGGTAGAACGTGTTTCTCTCATTCCACACCTCAATATCGTTCATTCCTTCAGCCTAGACGAATCCTCTCTTTCTCGTCTCTCCCCTCTATCAGCTCTGTTGGCTCGTCTCGCTCCCACGGCAACCACGGTCGATGACGGTAGAGAAGAGGGCGGAGACACGGCGCTCGACGTCTCATCACAAACCAATAATAAAACACCCCACACGATGACGTAGTTGCCTGGTATTGCAGGGCAGGTGCAGCCAGACAGGCTGTTTATATCCCAGTCTGTGTTCATACTAAAGTCTGTGTGTTCGTACTAAAGATGATGCTTTCTGTAAACAAAATAATTACATTTGCTTATGTCATTATTTGATTCATGTAACTCAATTGTTTTGCATTCATAATTGTTTTATTCATGACAAGGAAACAAGTGTACAGAGGTGAGTTTTAATACTGCATGCTTATCTTGGTGGCCAGTGAGGTGTTTTTTTGTTTGTTTTGTTTTTTGTTATTGAGAACAGTTCTATTCATTTTTCTATTCAATTTATTAATTACAGATAATGTGAGACAAATTTGGCAAAACATATATGATATAAACAATAATGTAACACAGGCAAATATTCAGTTAGAAAAAAATTTTTTAGCTTTTTTATTTCGAACCCCAATTTTAAAATCATATTAGCAAGAATGTTTACTCAAAGCAATATGTGCATAAATGTGATTTCCTAGTTACATTTTTTATTTTTTTTAAGTTACGCAATGCATCCATTGTGCATGTTTTGAATGTCATGGTTTACAGGCTGTGGCTGATGAAAATCACTTCAGCCTGCAGGGTCTGACCATAAGGTGAGAGGCCAGCACTGGAACAGAATATTAAGTTTCTTCTAAATATGTAAAGTATAAACATCACACCTTCCCGCCATAAATCACCCTTTTGGAGGCAGATGTGATGGGTTGCAGCCACTTCAGAAAAATGTCCAGACAATGCACCTTCAGTGCATTCAGCATTCTGATGTCGACTGAGTCGTATTTGGCGTCTTATTTGATGTCTCCTTTCACAAACACATGAGTCTCTGCAGTGGTATGTTACTCTGAATAACCCAAGCTAGGCTGCTCCTAGTTCTCTGGAAAAGATCAACTCAATTTTAAACCATTTTTCCTTAACCAGAAGTCCCACACATAAGGGTGCATCTTACCATTGCACCAGTTTACTTTTTTCTGTTTTATCGTTACATTGGCATTACACACATATCTAAATTTGATCTTTTTCTTCATATGCTCTCTGAGAATATAAACCAACGAAACAACCTGGGGAAAAGTAAGTTTTTCTTGTCATATCAAATGTCGTAATTGGTCATTAGGAGCTGCTGCAAAATGTGAAAAAGTATGAAATTTACATTTCAATTATTCAAACATGTTCGGTTATTATGCATTATACACCCAATGTATAACTGCACAAAAAATGTGTTACTTTAGACCAATCAGAATGATGCACTTTTGCTTCACACCAAACAATGAGTTGCAACCATAAAGCTGATCATAGTGCATCCGTACACTTTAGAGGTATTTACAAATCTGTATATTGTATTTATAATCATAGTTTCTGCATAATTTCTATAAGAATCCTACAGCAAATGTATACAAATGCTCTAATTTACCACGCTACTGCACACATATTATAGATACGACAGTACTAACATATTTTAAATAGATGTGAAGACATCATTAGTTTCATTAGTGAATATACATTAGATATTATTAGATTATATGAGTATTAAAATTTTTTCATTCATCTTCTTTGTAAGGATTGTGACTTAACCTGACCCGTGATTGTCACATGGATGTAATTACGGCTGGGGACTGTTTAAAAGATAGAAAGTAAGCCTGATCAACAGGGACTCTCCCTTTCAGTCTGAGACTAAGCTCAGTCTGTGTTTGGCCCCTAAGGTTAATGAGCACAGGGGCTTTAGCTGTAAACATGTGTTTAAAACAAACTCTCAGCAAATCTGTCAAATTCAGTCATCCACCTCTAATTCCAAGTGAAAAAAGATTAACATTCCCAGCATCTCTGTCTTGTCTAAGTGACTGTGAGTGAGTCTCTGCCACGAAATTCAAAATTCATGAAGCTTTCCAGAAGGAGATCTGGTTGAATTGCTTTATTTAGTGCATGTACTTGGACAGTGAGTTTGCTCTTCCTGAGAGAGGCGTCTCTCCCTCATTACTGTTTTATTATGAGTGCATGTGTAAGTATTGGGTTGTAAACTGGATCAAAGACTCTGTTCACTGCTCCCCGTTAAATCTTTATGGTGTGTGCTGATGTATAAAAGGCCACTAATAAGCCAAAGTGCTATTAGAACATAAAGAAAAATCAATGTGCTACTGAAGCTAAAAGGAAAGTCTCTCCTGGTCTCCTGAAGGATCCGCACACTGTTCTTCATTACTTTTCACAGACAGCTTTAACATGTTTTAAGTGCTTAATTTGTTTCAGAAGCTTTTGATAGTTGTGCACCACTCTGGTTTGCATTCAGCACAGAAATAAAAGCTGGTGTTTGGCTATATTGTTTAGAGTATAGTCGTCTGACTCAGAGTGCTCTATATTATGGCCCTGTGTATACTTATGAAAAGTAAATGAAGTCTTCAAAAAGACATGCTTACACACTGCTTTTCATCATTTTTTACAGACTGTTTTAGTCTACGTTTGAAAGGCATATGTTTTTTATGGTACATCTTGTTGCCATTTTTATATAAAAAATAATCCAACAATTATGCTGCAATTTCACCGGCCGGTCCATATACAGCCAGTGTTTTACTTGAAAAGGCATATCTCATGGAAAACCAAATTTGGGTTTATAGTAGAATGTAAACACTGTTACAGTTCAAAACACTCTGTATACTCCCCAGTCTATATAGTCCACATGTGGAAACATAGCTTCAAAAGCAGAACAGAAACATCATTTTGACTGAAAATGACAGGAAAACAAGAATGAAGTATTCTAAACAAATCAGGCTTAATATGGCAACGTACAAACATCAGGTCCATTTTGGTTTCAGGTTGTCTTTTTCAGAATAGTGGAATAGTGCTGGTGGATAAAGAACAGTACAGAACTGGATCTCACTATAGTTACACACAACAAGAAGACAGTGTCCCACCTGGGCCTTGACAATGCTGTTCACAACTGTGTGAAAGAGGTATATGACAGCAGTTTAACTTAGGAGCAGCACCATACAACCAATACAACATGAAGGGGGAGGGCCAGTAAGACTTCAGCTGGGCAAACAGGCAACGCAGGTGTAGAAGGTAACATGCTTATTTGAATATGTTGATTTTTCTGTATATTTTTCATTACTTGGTTCTCAGCTTAATTTTTGCTCTTTGATGTATTATAACTATATTGCACAGTCATATAGATGAATACAGAATCTTTCAGAAAACTGAAAAAAAGTTCCTTTAATTTGCAGGGATACTTTAGTGGCACCATTGGAAAACATTACAGGATGTTCAGAGCACTGAATATATTGAGTTGCAGGGTTATACAGTTCTAGAGTTCTAGAGACTGCAGAGTGTAATCTGCTACTTCACTGCCACATCAAGGCCAGTAGTAGCTTTACTATGCAATATTCCAGAGTGAAAAAAAGAAACCTCCACAGCCAGTGTGCCTTGTAAAAAAGTCACATCAAACGACATGTGTATCGGTGTTTATTAAGAATGCGGGCATTTTAAAGGATCTCCTGCTGTTTCCAGTGACCCTGCACCAGGGTGACTCAAACCATGCAGGAAATGCCTCTGCTGGACTTCCTGCACTGTTTTAGCTCTTTGCACATCAATGAGAGAGCGATCTGGGTCACTGTATAGTATTACTCACTCCGAATAAAAGAGAGGCCGCTTTTTCAAACAAACCCACAGAGTCCCAGCAGCTAAAAGGTAATAAGGTTGGACATGGAGCTGAGGGAAAAGAAGCAGCAGGGACACAAATACCCACATCTACACATCCTGCGCTTCCTCAACCTGCGCTTATCAAATGAACACCCCAGGCTTATTCTGTGAGACTCTTCTTTTGTTCAGATTGAAGAATTGGTGGTGAGATGACCTCTTTTGAACAAGTTCAACAGGAGAACTGTCAACAAATTCTCAGATGCAGTCTGGCGACTGGAAGGAAAGGAACTGTTTTCCTGTGTTTGTTCCCATTGTTGCTTGGTGCATACATGGAAAAGTGCCTGAGGAGTTATTCTAAACCAATTTTCCTCTCAAAATTGCACGCCTGCAATATTCAGTATCACAAATCACACCACACATCAAACTGCCTCAAGCAACGTACACTGACTATTCAACAGTGTAAAACAGTTGGAGTGAAAGAGAAGGCCCATGACAGCACACTGTAAACTTAGAAATTTTATAACCAGTAACACTGGTTTAACTACATCAACATAACTACGTAACCTATATGTTGTTATCATGGTAGGAAAACCACTGAAATTAGAGATTTTCATACACTATAGGGTTTTGTTAAGACAACAGTTATATTAGTTATATTACAAAGTGATATATTTGGTGTCCAATTACTTTTGTCCACATTTATATGGACAAAAGTAATGGGACGCCAGACCATTACACCATCAGAGACTTTAATGGCACTGCGTAGACTTTCATATGGTGTGACTCATCACTGCAGCTGCGATAATGGTTCTACCTCCAATGCTCTGGACTCTGAGGGTGATTTGTTTTTCTGTAACAAACTAGATACAACGTGAATGCCCTGGCAGGGGCAAATAGCTAAAAGTTGGATCACTGTGACATCAGAGATTATGCAGTAATGCCATCATTCAGTAATAGTAAAATCCTTCACTGCAGGTCCAGTGTGTCCCTGGTTTGCAGGAGTGTTGTGTGAGTGTAAACGTTTGCGGGCATGTGTGCCAGCTCCAGACTACACAGGGGTGCGGTGCTCCCGGTGGGGGGTGACCAGGGACCAGGCAAAAACAACTGCACAGGTTTTTCACACTGTAACCCTGTATTCCCTGGCCTCTCAGCCAGGAAACAGAATAATTTCCTCAACAACCACACCACTTTGCTTGCTTCTGAGGCAGCTGAGCAGACGCAGAGCTGCACATAAGGACCCTTCACACACCGCAGGGGCCCAGGCTAGATAAGAAAGGCAAAGCTAAAGACTGCCATCAATAGCTGCTCTCATATATCACTGACCTAAAGTATCAAACATCCCATAAGTGGGCGGTTTTTGTGTTTGTTTAACTTTTGCTGTGCTGGATCTTTTGGCTTTCTTTTTTTCTGTGTTGGTTACTGCTTAAATTACCACATCACATGTACTTCAAGTCTATAAAAACACCAAAAAAAATTGGCCAATCCCAGATTGGATTTGGTTATTTCTATTAAATATGTCTATTATAGCACAGCAGTCTATAGTCTAGGAATAATAATATGTCTCACAGTTATTTTGCAATATTTATTAGAAGAACCACAATAGAAATAATAAACACAGTATTGGCTCTGGGGCATCCTTGTATTTTTATCTCTGGTGATCTAAACTGCTGCAGTAGAGTATTATATAAATTGGAATCACCTTATCAGCTCATTAATTCATTACCAACATGTTTCAGTATTTCTGGTTCACACTCAAGAAGTCTATTTTGTTGGGCGTAATTTTGATCATCCTTGATAAATTATCAAAATGTATTTTTTAATTGTTTAAAGACTGTCTAGTACTACTCAGATGATCAGCAGTAATGATTGTTCAGGATTAGATGTTAGATTAACTTTTCTTCACAAATGTTTAATAAAAAGTTTTTGGGAAATATTTTTGTTCTGACCAAAAAATCCAAAAAGGAATCCACAAACCCGACTTTCAGCATATGTTCAGCGTCAGTGGGCTTTTCTATAGGCCCAAGATTTCACTGCAGCACTTTTCATGTTGACACTTTTGTCAGGGAGTCAAACAGACAATAAAATAACAAACAAACAGAGAAACTTGGCACATTATGAAAGGCTATCATGACGGCGCAGACACAGCCTTGCAAGGATGACGACTCATCTTTGTTGTGATAATTGCAACATTGTTATAGAGTAATGGGGAGGAGGGGTTAGCACATAGTGTGGGGCCTGCTTTAAGAAAGCATGGCTGTAGGTGAACAGAGGGGGAGGAGAGAGAGGGGGTCCGGGTCAGACTGAGATCTAACATACAGGGATTAATGAGCCTGGCAGGGGACAAAGGAGCAGAGCTGGTCTCAGCCCTGCAGCATCAGACAATAGCCTTAGAGACACAAAAGGGGAAGCGTAATGATTGTTGAGATGATCGGCACCTTCAAAGTGAGACTTTCAGCACTCAAATTACTTCAGAAAACACTGTTAATGGCAGAATGTGTGTGAAAAAAGCGCTGTTTACACCAGTATTTTCTTATCCATAGTGTAATGTCAAAGTTACACTTCAGAACTTTTGATAGAACTTGTTAAAACTGTCTATTACTTCTTTATTAAAGGGCTTTATATGTTAGGGAAAATAACATCATTGTGATAGTCAAGGCATGCCTTTGGGTCTGTTGGTGGTATATGTACATGCAGACAAACTCATTCTCCCATCTCAGAGAGTCAGCTGTATCATCGAGGACAAGCTGCAACCTAATCTTTTCTCTAATGCTGTTTCAACAGAGGCACCTAAACTCTGCACCCAGAAAAGAAAAGCAAGGGGAAAAAACACACGAAGCCTGTGTTAAATGAGCCGATTGTCCTGTGGCTCTCTAATGTGCAAGCACTCTCCGAGCCTGCGAGACTGAGAGAAGGTGGAGGCACAAAAGCCTTCTGTCTCCCAGGGAGAGTGCGGTTACCTGCACACGCTCTGATTTCACAACACTCTTCCCTGCCTCTGCTGCAGCTGGACTGCAGAGTGACATTGTGGCGATGATCGCTGGACCAGTGCTGATGGCTAAACTTTACTGGTCTCTGTGAAACATGAAAGGAAGAAAGAAAAAAAAACACCTGATGCAATTGCACAAGCTGCCTTAAGAACAATTCAGACCCAAACCCAGAAAACCTCAACTTCCTGACTGCAAACCAGGCCACATTACCCAATGTCAGTGTGAAGCCTCACTAATGCTCTTTCCAGTCATGCTCCAATATCTAGTGCAGGAGTGCCCAACTCCTGAAGGTAATTTCCCTACTCAAACACTTACCTGTTAATTGCCAGCCTTTGTGGGTGCATTTGAGGAGGGAAACTACTGAGTCGTGCTAGACATCGGCCCTCCAGGACTTGAGTTTGGCACCCCAAGCCCTTACATAAGGGTGGGGAATGTTATACAGCAGCAAAGGGGAGCCTAGCTCCACCTAGGGTGGCTTAGTAATAAACACGGCCCTCCAATGTCATATTGCTTTCACAGACTGAACAATAGTATAAACGTAAGACTGTCAGAGTGTACTTTTCTACAGGACAGATCTCAAGTTAATAATCTTGCAGTTCTAGTTTCATATTACTTCTTTAGAACTTCTAGAATTAAGGAAAACCCCAGGAGGTGGTTAAAGGCTGTCAAGAGGCCAAACAGGTTAATCATTTTCTAATGAAATGTGTGGACTGTGAGATTAAGACAGACTGCATTTTAATCAGTTGTGAGCAGCAATGAAAAGCCTTTGTCAGCTGGACTGGACGCTCCTAAACAGGAGATTACATGCTTCCCATTTGCAGCAGGAAGCAGAGTATCGAAGCCTTGACATGGTCAAACCAGAGCCAAAAATGTGGAAATGATAACATTTTCTGTCAAAAACTTGCAAGTGCATTTGCTGCAAGTGCCCCCAGAATTTAAAATGAGCACACATAAAAATTATAGCAATAAAGACTATGCTAAACTCTTGCACTCTGTTAGCATGGTGTGGAATGCAGCTTAAGTAGGCCATTACATCCGAAACAGCTTCCTGGTTTGACATCCACCAGAGCCCCCTGGGGAGTTCAGTACACAAAAGGCTCATGAAGAGAACAATAAAGGTCTAAAGAAAGGGATTAAAATGCAACCAAAGTTTCCGAATAACCTGCACGGCTGAAGGCACTGAGGACCCGAATGTCCCTAACTGAAGACATTAGGTTTTTGATAAAGAAGTTTCTAATAAGAATGATTTGATTTGCAATTGTTTGAGCACCAGCTTTATACAAATCACATTTACATGAAACCACAGAACAGATCAAAAGTTAAATCAGAGCACTTGTAATGAGTGTTGCCAATTTATAAGATCTCCTGGCTTGACCAGACACTAGAGGGTGCTTCTGAGGGAGTCCAATATAAAAGAGCTCATAAAAAGCTTAGAAAAGATCATTTTCAAGCTCCTTTTCTTGACACAGAACAGCTTAAGATACTGCAGTACTTTAAAGTGCGTCAAACTAGGGCTGCATCCCAAACATGCTACCTCACTAAATAGTATGAAGACAACAGCACACAGGCATTACCGACACATTCTGTAGTATATGTGAAGTACAGAAGTGGGTGGTTTGGGATGCATTTTAGGTTTGGTTTGTTTAATTTTACCACTTTAAACAAACAAAAAAACAAACAAACAGAAAAATGACAGTTCGTAAGCAGACCACCACTGCCATCTAGAGGAGTGGCGATTGGTTTTACAGCTTCATCATAATTCGATCCTTGAGCCAAAAGAAGAAGGGACTTGGAGGAAAAAAATGTTAAAATGAACCACTTTTATTTTTACACAGGACAACCATAACTGCACATCTGGAATAGAAAAATAATATGCACTTGGTTGCTTTGGGCTCATTGTTACTAAGTTTGGCTCTTTTCCCATTCAGCATTCACAACTTACTGCCTAAAATTTAGATGACTGGCTCAAAGAAGGGGAAGGAGGAAGGAGTCAACTGCTTTAATCGCAGGGTAACACATTCTTGTGTTCCCTGGAAAATTCTTAAATGTACTCTTCCAAGGCCAGACTCTATTATGTTAACCGCTCTATCAGAATGAAAAAAAACCTTTTTGGCCTCAATCTCCCTTTCAAAAAACAAAACAAAAAAAAACGAAGCTTCATTCACAAAATGCCACTCATAAGATCACACAATGGTCACAGAACAAACAGAAACTCAGTTAGAATTAAGCAAATATGCGTGCATTAGTTTAGATGCATATCAAGAAACAGGATAGCAGCAAGTCAGCAATGTCTTGACAGATAGTAAACAAAGAATGCAACTACTGATCTGTTATATCAGTATAACAAAGACATTCACCCTGAGCCTGGCTCTGCATTCATTATGCAGCTCTGCCCAGGTCTTGACGTCAAAAATGTTTCAGATCTATTAACTTTGTACACATAAATAACATCATTATTGCTAATTAAACCAAGAAATTACTCACGCGTACTAGCACAAACAGCGTGGAACGTTGACAGAAAAAGATGGGTGCATCTAAACAAATTTCAAATGACTGGCAACCAGGAAGAAAAGGGTTCTATAGAATTGTAACTTGAAATCAATGACATTTTAAAACAAGACTTAAATATCATGATTTGTTTTATTGTCATGAAGATAATTTAAGTATGTAGGAAATAGCTTGCGAAATTCTTACTAGACCAAAGTATCCTAAGGAGGAAAATTGAGTGTTTCCTCTGTCTTTAAAATTCTGTACATGGCAACAAAAACTAAATGAAAATGAAACATTTATCAAAAAACATTAGCTTCAAATTAAACTGATTTGGTGCTTATTTACAGATTTGAAGTGACCGATGCGAAAATCAGTTCAGTCATCTGAGCCATTAGCTTGAGTTTTCTGCTCTCTGTCTTCAGGATGATCTCCCTAGGTCAAACAAAAAATATAGAAGGTAAATGTCTGATAAAGGTAAACATAAACATTTAAAACAGCCAGTATGATAAAAAAAATTATAAAAAACACAGCACGTATGAGGTTGCACATACATTAGGCAAGACACTCTTCAGTTCCTTCATCACTGTTCCGAGGCTAGAGAGTGTGCTGTGCAGCTGCTGCCGATAGTTGCCCTTCTCTTGCTCTGTTGCTCGGAGGCTCTTCTCCGTCTCCCTCAGACTGGCTTTCACCTGTTCCAGCTCCCTCATTAGACCACGGTTAGCAGACTCAGTCTCTGACATGTGCTTAGCATCTGCATCTGGAGGGCAAAACACTGTTTAAGGGACTTCATTTAAAAGTTTCTCAACTGTAAATGATGGTTAAACCAAAACAGGCTTTTAAAGCTCACCATTTGTTAATTTCGTAATCCAACATCATACAACATTATTTGCAACTGTTTATAAGACAGGAAAATGAAGCCCAAAAATGAACTTTACCCATTTTAGTGTCTTGCTGCATGAGTTTATTTTCAATCTCTTCTCTGGCTTTCTCGCTCTTGTCCAGTTTCTGTAGCATGCTGCCCACGTCCACCATAGCACCATTATAAACAATAAGACTGCCAGAGCCAGCGTCCTCTGCCTCTCTTTTTGTCTTCTGACAGGGCAGCAGAGGTCGGTTACCTTTAAAGCAGACAGGTAATCTACTGCGTTAATTCACAGAAATGAACAGCTGGTACTGAATACTCAAATTACAGAATGTTCTGTTAGACATATGCTAATTCTATCCCCAGACAACCTGCCTCACAAAGCAGGGCACGTATTCATAAAATCAAACATTTGCAGTCACTATGAATTTATCACTGGTTAACAGGTTTCTACTTTACATCCACAGGCTGCGATTCCTCTTGCATTTGCGCACATGACGTGATATTTACCATAAACAACCAATTGTATGAATAACAGGGAGTCAAGGTGCTTCTTTTCAATAAGGGAACAAGAATAAATAATAATGACATAATAATGACATACAAGTTTTATAATTATACTTAATATACTTTTATAATTATTTAAGAAGTATAGCTTTGTTCCACTTGCAAGCAAATATATTTTATAGCAACTGATTGATCAACACAAACATGAGTGGGAAGCCAAGTGTTGCTGTAGAAGTTCCCAAAAAATGTAACCTGGGGCAGGTTAGGTCTGCAGTGTAAGCAGTGTCGAGGAAGTAGAATGGTGGAATGTGATGTACCATTGAGAAATACAGGTTTAGGCTGAACTATGTCTAAAGTTGTGCTATGTCTCAGCAATACATTGTGAGTCATGAGATAGCCACCACTTGTTCCAAGAATTTTCATTACAGTAGGCTGGTATTTTTACTTACCCAAGAGGTTTTCTATTTGAGAATCAGGAGTTCCTACAGGGCTGGGTTCATCTTTGGGTCTATCGGTTAGCTTTCGGTAATAGCAGGACTCTCTCACTACTGGCTTATTCAACAATTTCTTCAACTGCAAAAAAAATCATTTATACTTTAAACTTATCAGGACTAGCTCTGATACATGACAGAATACACTGTACATTATCTGTGGGATAAATGAGTAAAATAAAAATGTATACACTGTTATTTGACTTTACAGTGTAACAATATTGTGTGTATATATATCATATATATATATATATATATACACAAACATACATGATACTTTGTATTATGATAAGCTATAAAGATGGAAAACTAAAGTGTTGAATACTGATTTATGTTTTCCCTTATACTTGCTATAATAATGACAAATTAAAACTTATATTTTATTTCCACTGTTTGTAAGCAACAATACCTGCGCTCTGGAGAGATGTAGTCCCAGGGTATACATAATCTCCTCTAGGTCTTTCTCTAGTAGATACCCACAATGACTTTGATCAAAGTACACAAAAGCCATCAGCAGATCTCGGTCATGTGTCACCATCTGTTTCTTTTTTTCATCCTTTAGAGACACAATAATAAGCACGGATGTGGAAAAAAGAATGAAAATATAAGAACTAGGTAAACCATATGAAACTCACCTTATCTTTAGAAGCCCTATCTTTTGATTTTCTGTCATCACGGCGGTCATCCCTCCTGTCCCTTCCATTGGAGTCTTCATCATCCTTATCTGTTATAATTAGTTTAAAAAGGTGATTTTCCAACATGTTTACTGGTCAGGAAGTGCTATGAGAAAATTGGGTGTAAGCTGTACCATCATCATCATAGTCATCCGCATCCTCAGCCTCCATTGGATCATACTCATCAGCATTGTTATTGCTACTTTCATCTTCATTATCATCTTCATCTTTAGACTCTTCTTTCTTCAGAATCCTCTCCTTGTCATCATCCTGTTACACAGACCCAAAGAAGGCAGTTATCATTGGAAAGTAGGAAAGTAAGCAGGCTTCACATTTCTTTTTTCAGTTAATTCACTATAGCAGAGGTACTTTGTTGCAGTGTGGACTTCAGACAAACCTCTGGTTTCAAGACGCTGGAGAAAAGCCTAAACTATTTCAGTTGTATTAGACAAGCAATGAAAAGTTCTGCTGAAGGATGGTTCTTGATGAATTGTGTATGTGGTACCTGGTCTAAAGGGATTAATGTATAGTTCACAATAGAACATATTTAAATATATATAATTATTTACTTCCCTATTTGAAAAAAGAATCCCATTTACATGAAGGGAAATCCATGATTACAGAATACTCCACTCACCCTCCTCTTCTCATCGTCATCCCTTAGTCTCTTTGTGGAAGGCTCGCCATTTTCTTCTTCTTTGTCTTTCTTAGCCTCCCTCCTTTCCACATCTTTTCTCTCTGCCTCTTTCTTTGCCTTTTCTTTTTTGTCTTTTCTCTCATCTTTGCTTGGTAGAGCAGCGAGAGCTTTGTATATTCTGTAGCCAAAGTCTCGTTGCAGCATTTCGTTGAAAAGTTCAGCAAACAACGAGACCTAACAGAAAGGCAGAAGTGTAAATGCTTTTGTCCAGGAGTGGAAACGGATTCAGATTTATGACTGATTCCTGAACATCAGAATACAACACGTAACAAAAACGGATTTAAGGGAAAACATACATGCTTTAAACTGTATTTTCAACTAAATTTAGTTTTCTAAACAACTAACAGTTTCTTTTAAGAAGAAGGTACATTTGAAATGTAAGCATTTACAACATAATTGCAAGAATTTCTAATGAAGGCATTTTAAAATGGATAACCTCAAAGGAGTGCTCTTTATTGTCTTCAAGCCGGTAGTCCAACAGCACACTCAGAGACATGATGCTGCAGTCGAACTTGCCATTTTTGGCTGCCCAGTTTGGGTGGACAATGATGGTAGGCTCATCAGGGAGGACATAACGCCTCTCCCTGCGCTGCCGCTCCAGTTCCTCTTGCCGCTTACGCTCCTCCTCCTGATGGAGACACAATCAAATTGACTTTACAAATACAATAACTCTAAAGAGTTAACCTCCTTTAAGACAATGTCTTGATAAACAAAGCCCACAAACTTTACACCCAGAGTCCCTTTACACCAATTATTTATGCATAGGAAGCGCAAAGGGCACCTTTCTAGTTAAGCTCACAGGTCATCTCATATCTCACCTCCCGGTCCTCCTCCACTCTGGATGGTTCTTCCTCCTCTACACAAGCAGATTCTGTCTTCTCAGGCTCTTTGGACTCCTCCACTTGCTCCTCAACTTTCAGCTGCTTTGTGAGACGAGCTATTAGCTGAGACTTCAGACCTTTAGAGCTCAAAGATCGGCTCTCTAGCTCCTTACGCAAGTCATTTACCTAAACACACAACACACGAAGAGCTAAAGATGGACGGACTCCCCAGCAAAAGAAACAGTCTAAAATGATACTTGGCCTGTTAGAGGCAACCAACCTTCATGGACTTCGGATCAAGCTTAGACCAGTGCGTGGGTGTCGTAACTTCTTTTGAATCGTCATCATCTTTCTCCTCTTCTTCCTATCATTGGGTTAGGGAAACAGGGGAAAAGAGAAGAACAATAAAATGTTAAATAGTTGTTCATGTGTTTTCTGAGCTTCTGAAACAAAAGTTCATCCGTGCAAGAAGCAAGGTCACAACTGTCTCTCATTGTCTCCTCCAACTGAGATCTCGAATGGGTAAAAATAAATAAATAAAAACAAAAACAAACAAACAAAAAAATAAATAAAATGTCCACTTCTAGGATACATGGAAGCTCTCTAGCTTTTAGAACAGACCCAAACCCCAACCATCAGCCAATCAATGCCAGTTCTGTGGAATACAAAAAGGTAATCAATGACAGTGGGTCCAAGAAATGTAAAATGTGAAAGATGCACTCAGAAATGGTCTCCAAACTCAATGTGCATTCGGGTTCCCTATGACTACATTTGTAAATTGATTTTCATTTTCCTTCCTTTTAGCATCTAGTCAAAGAAGACTGTCCTTGGAGCAACCAACTTCCCTGGAAAAATCAGGTCCACAAGTCTAGGTACAGACCAATCCGAGAGTAGTGTAAAATCAATAAAGGGACAGACAAGAGACAGAACTTAAGGAGTTTTTTTGAAGTTCAGCAGATACTGAATTAAAATATAAATTGAATCATAAAAAACATTCTAAAAAACACACATTTTTTCACAACCGGCTCTCCAGATTCCAGCAGGTGTCTTAAAAATCTTAAACATAATCTCACAATTTAAGTAAGACACTTTGCAATTTCAGCAAAATTGTCTATGAATTTTCATGTCATTCTGCAACTACATTTCATAAGTGCTGGAAGCTGTTTTACCAGTTGAAGCAGTGCCATTGAAGTTCGAGCTAATCTGTTCCACTGTGTGTGACTGCGGGCTGGGTGGTGGGGCGAGGGCGGTGCTGGGAGAGCAGGTAAAGGAAGCAGGAGGGGACGGGGTGGAGGAAAAGGGACGAGACAGGGACAATATAAAAGGGGCTTTTGTATGATGCCTGTGGTACTTTTTTGTTTTTGTGTGTTTTTTGAGTGTTTTGTCTGTCTATTCCTGTGCCTGTGAGAAGCGAAAATGAGAAGAGAAGGATTAGCGTTCAGTGCCTGTTCTCCATCAGCCTCCTTCCGTTCAGCCAAGAGTTTCTCTGCCAGCTGCTCCTTGAGTCCACGGGACAGGCCTTCCCACTCTGAGCGGGTAGGAAGACAATGCCAAACATCCGGGAGAAATAAAACCACTGTCTCCACATGTGCGGGAACTGTGCGCCCTTTGTGAGTCTCCTCAGGGCGGTGATAGCGAATCTCTGCAAAACGATACCTGTTGCAAAGGAAGAAGTGAATTGGAAAGAAACATTCTGTCAGACATCACAAAAGGCCTATCTCCCAATAAACTTTCATTCAGCTGCAACCCCCCTGCCTCCCCTTTGTGGTAAGATGGCCCCAGAATTGTGAAAATACAGCCTGCAGATCTCCACAGTAGGTTCTCACGATGAACGGCAGCCATGTATTGGGGAAATCGACAGACAAAATAAACAAAAAACAACGACAATCCAGACATTTCTCTTCCCTCCTGTCAGGCCCCTCCCCATTGCATTTGTGACTCTGAACTGGATGCTTGTGTAGGACAGCATACATAGACCCGTGGTGTGAGAAAGACAGGTTCAAAGACACGGTGAAAGCAAGTTAAATATGTAAGATATTTAACACAGGTCAAAAGTCATATCAAACAGAAAGTAATGGTGGCGACTCCTCCTCTGGCTGCGCCTTTCGAGCGACAGAATAAATGCATTCACCACACAGATAAAGAGGCAGGACTGCTACACACATTAGCAAAAACGACATTGCAAAATAAAGAAAAGTGCAAAGAAATACATAAAAATTACAGAATTACAGTTAAATTAATCCAAAAAAGCCTCAGACATTTCAGAGCTATTGTAAAACCATGCAGTGGGTCACAGACTGTTGGATGATTTTTAAAAAAAATTTTTTTATGTTTTAGTATTGCTCAGGCCTAGTATGGATAAATGCACACATGGAAAGAGGAGATGCATCAAACAGTGTTAGAATAGAACTGTACTTACCACTGGGTACATAAACTCAGATCAATGCCTGTCAGAGCCTTACAACAACGTATTGCTGTCTTTATAAGGACTGAGGCATCATTTTCTGGGTCAGCTCCATCCAGGGAAGGAGACCAGTGGCCACCAATGGCCATGGCCTCATCTTTGCCTCTCATCCCAACCAGAAACTAAAAACAAAACAGTTTAAAAAAACAAACAAAATGTCATACATTAACATGCAGTAAAAAATACACAGGCTTGTAAATACATATGAGGGTTATGTAGTTTCATACAAATGAAACAAAAGCCTAAATGATACTGCAAACTGGCAATTAAGTGTATATATTGGCGGTATCAGTGAGTATAGTCCGATTGTACCTTAATAAGGCGGGCCGGGTGCTGGAAAGAGTCTCTCAGCTCCTGGGAGTCCTCGGCAAGGGCACAAGACTTATGATAGAGTTCATCCAGACTAGGAGTGGCAAGCAGCATCACCTACACAAAAAACAAATTTGTCTAATATTAAGATAAACAAGCAAAATGAAAGCAGAATAAAAAGCAAAAAAACAGGATCCCCTTTCTCCCCAAAAGCATGGCAAACACTGAATAAAGATTCATAAGATTAAATTGTCTTCACACCTTAGCACTATAGGTGTGGTTGGCATCTTGAGGGTCCAGTACAGCTGTGTTCTTCACTAAAGAGTCCACCTCTTTATGCATGATGTGGAAGTTACAGTAATTTCCGAAGCTAAAAGGTCGTGATAAGGGGAAGGCATCCACCCAAGTGAACACAGCATCAAAGAAGTCACTTGGGATGTAGAGGCTCTGATATCTTCGCCGAAGCTCCATCATGTCACAGTTGTATCTGCAGAGTATCCATGTACACAAACAGATGCTTACATAGGAGGTTTCTATCACAGACAGTGTTGGTAGATTTACAGTTTCATCATTATCAACAATCAGCAGAGTTCACATTTTTATCTTACCCATCAAGTGAGAACTTTGAGAACTGCACAGTGTAGCGAGGCACAACTCTGCGCGGACGTCTTGGAGAGCGATCTCTTCGAGGAGAGCGGTCTCTCGAGCGTTTGCGTGCCGGAGAGCGCTCCCTTGATCTTCTTCGTTCTCTCTCTCTCTCACGGCTGCATGAAAATCAAATCAAGCACCACTTAGTGAATGCTAAACAGCAACTACATGGGTTAATATGCTATGTCTGCGAATAAATAACTAGATAGCATTATTCTACACAACACCAAAATATTAAAATACGTTCTAAATGTTGCCCATTATTAAAATCATCATCTTGATGCAAAGGGGTAGGTAATGTTGAATTGCAGTATGACAGAAAAAAAATAAACAAAATAAACCTACAGAACTGTTACTGACCTACGGTCATCTTTCCTCAGAATGAGCTCTGGTCGGTCACTACGGCTGGGAAAGCGAGGAGAGGGATCCATACGTCGCACAGTCTGTGGCTGGGGCATCATTCGTACAGGAGGCTGCAGCAACCCCCCAGAAAATACAGAATCTACACAGAAGACAAAGATTATATTTCCTTTATAGCTCTGCACAAATTCGGTACCATATAACTTTTTAGGAGGTTCAACTACCCTACCTTTAGGGGGTGGCTGGGGCAGGAGAGGCTGAGGGGGGTTCTGTAAGAGTGGTGCTAGAGTGGCTGCAGAAAGCTGGGCCTGAAGCAGGGAGGGAGGGGGACCCTGGGTCGGCATGCTGAAGGTAGTTGGTGGAGGTAGTGACTGAAGCATGGAGGGACCTGGCTTGATCATGTTGGGGCCAGGAGGCTGGCTCTGAAATAGGCACAAATAGACCAAGCATGGGTCAGAATCAACTGTCACCAGCATAGTACTATGAAAACTAATCTGGAACTAGGTCTACTGCAGTTGACCTGGCCATTTAGGCATATGAAATACAACCAATGCGAATATAATTTACTGAAAAAGTTTGCTGTAAGGGTGTATGGAAAACAAATATTATTCATTCAATTCCACTATAAGAATAGCCCGTTCTGAAAGATGTAATCCACCGAGAGAAGCAGCTTAGTGTGTTAAAGTGCAACGAAACCAACAAGAGAAAAAAGTTGTTAAATGAAAAAACACCCCCCCAAAAAAGTTCAATTACAGCACAAAATGGTAGCACTTTTGGCCACTGTTGAAAGACAGAAATCCAAGTTGGTGTTAAAAAAGCAATGTACAAATTTAAGACATATTTTCATCATGCATTACAGCTGTGTCAAAAGCTTCTTGCTATACCTCTAGATTATTTTGTTTTCTCAGAGTAAAGACTAGTAGTGAACACGGTTCCTAAAGAACTGCCTACCATCAAAAAATAATCCTGATGAAAATAACCAGCTGATTACAAAAGCCTCCATGAGTTAAATCAGGTTCATCAGAACTTCGAGGCCTTCTTGAACATATAAGAATTAAATAATGGTTAGTCATATAGACAGCTTGCTTATTTTTGATCATCATCATCCTTTCCTCCAGATTAAAAAAAACAAAACATATCCTTTCTTTTAAGTTTTAATTTGACAAGCCAACACTGACTAACAAAAAATACTAGAGCTATGAAAAAAAAATGAATGATCGAAACTTTGACCCAACAGGTTTAGAGCTGTAGAGCAGAAAGGAGTAACATTTTAGCAGAAAGTATTAATGAGCAGAAAGAAAGGAATCGAGGAACTGTGACTAACACCTGTTCATGCAGTGAGAGAATCGGGGATATTAGAAAAACACAATGAAGAGAGGAGGGTTACATTTGGTCTTGAGTCCACTGCGGAGTGTATATCAGAGTAGCGCTGAACTCCTGCGTCAGAGTAAAAGCTGGACAGCTGTGGGGAAACCTGAGGTAAGGGCTGGGGCGGCTGGTGCTACATAGAGATTGAAAACACAGCAATCAACAGCACGCTTTAAAAAAAGGGAAAAAAAGCGGAAAAGACAGAATCTGATTATTTTTACTTTTAATAGAGAATTTGGCAATTTAGACTTGCTTACCGTTTGGTTGGGCAACTGAGGTAAAGTTTGAATGCGTTGGGCGTTCCACTTGAAGGGCATGTTGGGATTATATACAGCTTCCACAAGAACTCGGTCGCCAACTTGAGGTGTTTTCCCCTTCACCGCACTACAGAAACAAGAAACAAAATGTAGAACTAACTATAATATAAAAATTTTTTAGTATTATTGAAGATTATGTCCATAACAGATGTCAAAAACTTGGAAGTTCTATAGTTTGTTCTTACCTAAGCTGGAAGAAAACATCTTCATCCACAAAACCAAAGGTGTCATGCAGCTTGTTGACCACACCAGTAAATACACGTTGTTTCTGGGGTTGGGTCTGCTGCTGGTGGCTTGAACGGGGGGTCGGGTATGAGACCGTGATCTGAGCTGTCTGTTGTGGGTTTGACAAACTAAGACTGGTAGGCAAAGCAACAGGGGGCTATGAAACACAAAAGACACCAAAATTACAAAATAGGAAGCCAAAGTATTTTCCAGTTTATTTTGCCTAACTGCGTTGGTTTATGCATCACACTCTTGAACATTCTTGAAAGGGGAATATCTGTTTTTTTCCTATTTATTAGCAAATTATGTACTGTAAATCCTCCCAGTCCATTAAAAAGGTGAAACAAAGGTTTAGCAAGTGCTGGCTATTTTTTTTTATCAAAACACATAACTCAATGTTTAGGTCAATTAAGAATTTATAACACTTAAAATGCAGTAACACTCAAGAGAAACTAACAACTGCACTCACAATACCTTAAAACAGAGAAGGATGTTACACTGTAAGCACGTGTAGTTCTCTATAAATATGTGCTGAATGTACATTCATGCCTTAGGCTTTAGAAGGAGCTTTCTGCGAGTATACAAACCATAGGTCTGGTTTCTACCTAACATGCGAGAGATTAAAGCAGTTTGCTGGAACAGGCTGCCAGAAGGTCAGCTTATATTACAAGTTCTACCTGTATCCATTTTAATGTAGTATATAGAATATATTAAATTAGGCTGAACAAATATAACAATGAAAATTACCTGTGAAAGCAGGGCCTGCTGTGGCTGAGGAAGCTGTCAATACCATAGGGATAAAAACAATCTATTAGAAGACAAGGGTTCTATAAAACAACCTGTTGACACATACAGATGGCTGTATTTTTATATTAAATTCATTGACATTTCTTAAAATCTGTAAATAAACTAAAACAAATAACTAGAATAAAACTGAATTCTAAACCAGTTGCTGCAATTCACTAGTTGGTGAAAGGAAAGAAAAACAGGGACTCGCCAAGACTTGTGGTGTTCTAGGCTGCACCATCTAACATGATTATTGCACAAGCTGTCAACAAGTGCACTGAGCACATAAGAACCTTTTTATTGCAAAGCCAGTAAGAAAAAAAAAGCTTAAAAACCTCCCACGGCTAAGATTTGTCACACAAACTGACAAAACACAAAATACTAAACCTATTTCTATCATTTCATACATTCTGATACAGAAGCCCTGTTTGTATTTCTTCCATATTTTTGGTCCACCTTTCCAGAACAAAAGCACATACCCCTCCATGATCTACCTGATACCCAACAAAAACAAAATTAACAGATACAGCACAGAGAACTTACAAGGCATCTTCACAAGTGCTTGATTAAAATAAAAAAGGGATTTTAAAGAAGGACATTTTAAGAAAGATCAGATGACCGATGTCTAAGTACTTTAGTTTTGGACATATTCCCAGGCAATATTTTGCTGACAAACTTTAGTTCTCTCAGTACTAAAACCCAATGAAAAATCCAGTGTCTGAAATTCACAAATAACCTAATTCAACAGTACACAGTACAGCTTATTCTACACATTAGGATAGTAATACTCTCAAAAAGAAAACATAAAACATTTCTTTGCAAAACACAATTATTCCATCATAGCTATC
>JBBPDH010000144.1:11660000-11670240 GCA_037974565.1 Clupeocharax schoutedeni
CATTAGGATAGTAATACTCTCAAAAAGAAAACATAAAACATTTCTTTGCAAAACACAATTATTCCATCATAGCTATCGATATGACAAAGAAGACACAGAGTGAGCCTGTATACCTGATGTGGTACATTGTAGAGTGTCTGCTGAGGTGGCGGCTGTGGTGGAGGAGCCTGAGGGGGCTGTTGCTGCTGTTGTTGCTGCTGTTGCTGATACTGCTGCAAGGCTGAATTGATCTGAGACTAAAATTAAACATACATCAGTGACAGAAGATTATTTACTGCAGTGAAGCAGGAGTAGGATTACAGTCATTCCATAGACTCTTGGATACCTTCAACATGAAGACTCATGGCAGGAACTTATATTTATCATAACAAAAAGCAGCTCTTTTTTGCCATAATACATAAACATCTGTATTGAATGAATGCATGAATGAATGCTACATCTGTTCTCAAACATCTAAACTTAGCAAGACTGTTTGTCTGATCAAACACTGGAATGTTGCAGAAAAATAGTAGGATTGTTCTTTCGCTGAAGACTTGCAATGTGACCAAAACCCTGAATACAGTAGAGCATGGTTCGTTAACTCACCTGTTGCAGTGCAGCTGCAGCAGCTGCAGCAGCCTGCTGCTGTAGGGCTGCAGTCTGTTGGGAAATCTGATAATTGGCAGCCGACTGTGTGTTGAGGGACGCTGCAGCTAAAGACTGCTGCGAGTATATGTTTGGAGAAGCACCCAGGAGAGATGGTTGCTGAACACCTAAAGCTAAAACAAAACAAGAGTTCTTAAGGAACTACATGCAACTGCAATAGCACTGCTTCTAGTCTGGGCAGAGCATCACAAAGGCCAAATCAGATAGTAGCACAAACTGGCTGGCCGTATTAGAGTATATCAACCTTCAACCTTCACAATCAGATAAAAAGGGAAGGTAAAGAATCCCCACCCCCCCCTTCTAATCGACATGCTACAAAGATGTGAACTGTCATCTGTATAGTGATAAGACAACAAGATAACAATCCTTCAGAAATGGTGGATTCCCCATATTAAAAGAACATACCACGTCCGGCATTACTTACAGTGTAGGCTGTTCAGGTCGAGGGACTGTCCTGAGTGTCCAGGTTGAGAGACCGCTGTGGCAGCAAACTGGGCCGCCCACGGAGGGTTCTTCTGCCCCCCAAACTGGGCCATGGAGACCAGCTCAAACTTCTGATGGACCAGCAAGACACTATCCTGTTGGAACAGTTGTTGTTATAATTTCATAACTAACCACTACAATAAATCCAGTACATTAACATTAAAACTACAGCAGCCAGCTGGCTGAGATGGTGTGGTGCCTCCTGTCACCTTTAGGAGGCAGCCACCTAGCTGGTTAGCTAGTAAACAACCTGGACAGCCAGCAACCAAAACTGGTTGCAAGCATGGCTGCAAGACTACAAAACGCACAAACAAAATTAACTTACTAGTAAAAAAACGAAGCATTTAATGCTGCTAAATCGTCTACGGCGTAGTTCTGTTGGCTACATGAATCTCTTTTGGAGCAGAAGGACCCGGCCTGAAGCGAGCTAAGCTAACTAAATTATGTGGTAGCCCAGACACACAGGCTGGCTAGCTAGCAACATTAACACCAAGCGTGACAACGCTTTAGCAAAAAGCGACTATAGCGGATACATATATTTGCCGAGAAACAAAAAGATGAGGTAAACCGAACACATGTAGGTATTTAAAGCGAGAAAAAGCATAAGGGGTTAAAAAAAACCACAAGTCAGCACAAACTGCAGAGCCTGCAGCAGGCTAAGCTAACCGAGCAGCTTTAGTTTGTGTTACAAATTGTTAGAGCACTGCCTGTAAACAGAGGGCCACAGATTACATTACATAGTTACCCCAGGTAAGGTTATTGTGATGTTGTTTTAAAACAGCCAATAATACAATATTTAATATACAACGACAGATTAAAAAAACACAACAAATGTAGCCCGTTGGTGTTATCAGCTTACCCTCTGTTCTGCCGTTGGACCGGTGCTTAGAGCCAGGACTGCTATAGCGCATGCGCGTTACAGCAACATAACGTCAAGACCCCAGAGCACTGAAGTAGATTCAGATTATGTAATATTGTGAGACTGAGTGTCCCAGACAGGGATTAACCCTAGTCCTGAACTAAAAGCATGTACAGTACCTTTAACCTAAAGTACTCACATTCTTATAATCTAGTCATAACTCTCATACTACACTATATGGACAAAATTGACCTCAAATAATATATTCGGGGGCCCCCTCACTCCCAGTGAAGAACAATCTTAATGCTTCAGCATGCCAAGATATTTTGGACAACACCATGCTTCCAACTTTGTGGTCAGGCCCTTTGGGTGTGGTGTGGAGGACCTTTACTGGCCCACACAGAGCCCAGACTTCAAGCCCATTCAACATCTTTGGGTTTAACTGGAACAGATTCTCACAAGGCATGGCATCAAAGCCTGGCCTCATAAATGCTCCACAGAACGAATGGTCACATATTGCCTCAGAACACTCATTTCTTTGAGACAATGAGCAGATCAGCTCAAAAACTGATAAGCACTCAGTAGTAGTAATATTTGGCTATGGAGAAATAGAAAAAGACAGCTATGTTTTCTTAGATTTTTTATGTTAGTCACAGTTGTTAAGAACTAATTTGAAGGCACTCCCTATCATTTTCTATTCATTTTTTTATGGCAGGTATAGAAAGTGACCTCTGATAAACTTTTTGATGAATGCCGATTTCCGTTACACCGATTTCCAAAAATGAAGTAAAAACAAATGTTTACAGTATCTAATCACAGCCATTTAAACATTTCTTTCCCACAAGTTAAAAATATACACAAATATACACAATTTAAAAATCATATTAAGCAAAACTAATTTGACTTTTTTGCAAAGAAACTGAATCAGTGTTACCTACAGCAAAAATTCTTTATGCACATCAGTAAAAATCAACTCTGCCTGCAGGCCCAGGTTTAAAGAAAAAAAAATAGACACTGCTGTGTTTCTTAGATGCATTTATTTGTACATTTTTAAGTAGACACATTTTGCAGGATAATCAATGAACTGCATTTTGTTTAACCGTTAGTTTCTACAATCTCTGTAAATATTCCAACAAAACCACTGTACATGAAGAAATTAACTTACAGGTAACAGTAAGCAAATTCACTTTTCCCTAAGCCAGATTCTCACATACCTGAACAATGTAATCCATGTTTTTAAGGGGTTGCTTTATTAGGCTAGTGGAACCATTTGAGGGTACATGAAAACTGGTTTGAAAACCATTGGTGTCTATTTTCTACTTGTGCATCAGTCTGCCATGTGCGCTACAAATCTCCCAAAGACCAATGTGAAATATTAAACACTGGTTGTCTAAAAAAACGCTTAATTTCATGTATGAGTACAAGATACAGAAGCACAAAGTACAATATGCAGAAATAAAATATTTTACTAACAACTTTTAGCTACATCTAAATGTAATTTTTCTTGTGATATAGGTGGTGCTGAATGAAAAGGCGGCTCTAGACTCAGGCATAACCAGTGGCAAATGTATTCAGACGTAATATACAGTCCATGGTAGTTTTGTTAATCCTCAGATATTTTCAAGTGAACCGTGCATGAGTGGACTAACTGCTAAAGACAATTTAAATGATTGAATCTTTAAAAAATATTTAAATCTGAAAAAAAAGGCACTGTTTTATGGAAAATATGGAAAATTGTTCACAGTAGTGCTGACATTTAATCAGCATATTTCAGTTCACAATTTCCCTATTTTACTTTCCTGTTTTGCACTACACTGGCTGAAAGATGAAAAACCAGTTAACATGCACATTTTAATACAGAAACAAATGTTAAACATCACTAGACGTCTGAATTCATTTGCATCTGGTAGTAAGCATGCTGCTATTTTGTTCTACATGCATGCCCAAAGCCTCTTAATTCTCTCAAGAAATAACCAATGTATACTGGACTCCATGATGATGTTGAGCATCATGCTAGGAGTCTTTTAATTTCTGTTCCAGTTCTGAAAACACTTTCATGTTGATTTCATCCACTTCATCTTCCACCTGAAGAAAAACATGATGAAAATAAATAAGCATGTATATACAGTAACCCCCCACGATGTGAATAGTGTATAGTGAAAAAACGCTGTTCTTAAAATATATACATATTTAAAGCCTAAAATTGCCTTTTTTACTGCGCAACCTATTAATATGCCCCCAAATATGCTCCCGAAACACTTTAATTTAGTTTTAAACCCAGCTTTTAAACCCACATTACCCTTAAAGAAAATCTAAAGGTAAACCCGTATCTGTACCGTACACTGACCTGCTGACTCCTGCAGTGCTAGAATGTAAAATACCACTGTTACCCCTGTATATACTGTACTGTAATTCATGCATGCACATTTTCTTTGGTATAAGCAGGATAAATACAGTAATACATTTCATTTACAGTAACAAAAAAGAACAAAACTGAAAACACAAAAACACTCGAGACGCTCCACGGGGGAAATTGTGGACTGCAACTGCTGCAGATGAGTCACAGGGCAGCAGCCAATCATCAGCAAGAACATATAAATAACATTCTCGGATTGGCTACTTTCTAAATTCACACCTCTGTGTACAGCCTTGTCTGCCACGTCCACTCATCAGCATGGTGGATGAGGGCTGGACATCACAAAAGCAAACAAATGCTGATATGTGCAATTCAGCGAATAACTTTTAGTTTGGTTCTCAGAAAAAAAATCCTTCAGACTGAAGCACCAACTGCTGAACTGCGTATAAGCGGGGGTTAACTGTAATCACCCGAGCCCCAATATATTAATATATTAATAATAAATATGTACTTTATAATACATTCACTTGACTGCTCTTACCTGTTCCACATCATCTACCTCAGGTATGTAAAACTGCAGCATGTTCTGAATTCCGTTTTTCAGCGTAACCGTTGAGCTGGGACATCCTGTGCAGGAGCCAACGAGCTTCAGCTTCACAGTACCATCTTCAAAGCCTTTAAAGATGACATCACCACCATCCTCCTGTACAGTAGGCCTGAGAGACAGAGAACATTCTGTAAACATTTTTCTCATCCTTGTTCACAATCTATGCTATCACATGGACTACTTTCAAAACAGCTTAGCATGTAAACCAACTTTGGCAGTATGTACTGGTGCTTGTACAATAACAAAATACACCTTTAAAAATCAAGAATCCGCTTTGATATCTGATTTCTCAAGGAACATGACCATAGCTTCCTAAAGTCACAATCCATCCTTAAAAAGTGAGTCATTAACTCTTCTACACTACAACACTAGTGTCATTGGAATAGTATGATAATGTTTTAAGATAACTATTGAGCAGCTCAGAAATTAAAGAACTTATCCCACCCCACAACTTTTGTGATTAGGCAGAAGGTTCCGCACCATCGTGGCCAAAACAGAGCGGTTCAGGGTACATTTCACTACGTGTTGTACTTGTATAATTATCTATGTGTCAAATAAAGAAAGAATCTTGATCTTTATTGAACAATTTCCTTTGGGATAAATAAAGTTTTCTGATTCTGATTCTGATTATTAGTCCTACGGTAGGATTCTTTTTTCTCCAGCATTAAAAATTAACAAAGAAATCAAGCCATTTGAGCAATTTCCTATGGGATCGATTACGTTTTGATTATAGTCTGTTTGAGGCTATGAGATTAGTTAGTGGGCTCTTATTCCTGCTGAATGTTTCAACCATGTGATAAATGTGTTGAAGCAACTGTCATGATGAAACGTTCTGCTTTTTGTTTTGTAATATCACAACAAACAGCATGTAAAATATGTATCTTCTAATTCCAATGCAAATACTTGTGCATTTAGTCATATTTGTAGATGTCTGGTTTGTATGGGTTGTTTTTATTATTTAGCCAAGCATTAGACTGCAGTGCCAAAGCCGGAAGGCATTTATAAATTGCGAAACTAAGCTTTTCTAAATAGAAAGCATTAAGCTCACATAATAATAATAATTATTACAAACATGACTCTTGTGCAAAACCATTTTCACATGAATGAGATGGAATAAAATACCTGATTCGTGTGTCTAAAAGCTCTTTAATCATTGAAACTATGTCATCATCTTCCTCTGATACACCTACAAAATCAGAAAACAAACAAGATCAAAATGTCTGAGTCACTACAGAGTACATTCGTCACAAAACCAGAGCTGCTCTCTTACTGTTCTCAGGATGCGTCACTCCTGTTGTGACAGCTTCTCCACTCTCAAGGAACTTAGTGATGATATCAACCGCATGACGTTTAATGTTCGACCACTCCACATCATCATCTACCTGTGAACACAGTGAACACATGAGCTTTGCAACTATTTCATCCATTTTCTGCTTTCACAAGATACTAAACATGTATGCTCACAACACCCATATCCATTAATACCTTGGTAAGTGTGATGAAATCGGGACCAAAAAATACACTTTTCACCCCTTCAAGCTGAAAAAGATCCCTTTAGAAACAACAGAATATTTTAGACATATGTTAACTTAATGTTTAACACACCAGCTGTTTGTGTCCTAAACAATGACACTAAAATTAGCTCATGTTCGCTCTTGTTATTCCACCAAACCACCTCACAAGGACAAAACCATTCTGCACTCTAGATGAAACAAAAGAACAAGGACAGATGACAGATGAGTGTAACTGTAAAGCAAAGATAAGCTGTCTGGAACTCCTGGCTAGTGGGGCACACTGTCTGTCTGACATTAATGCTGTTACTAAAGTAATCAAAGAGTCCTTGTTTGCTTTTAGACACCACCAGGTAATCTAAATGACTTTTTGTTTTTGAAACAGAATTTTACCCATTAATCAAAATTACCTATCTTTCACTTTCAGTTTTACACAGAAAGAAGGACAAATTCATTTACAAAAGTGCTAACCTTGCTAAAGCTGAACACTGTGCAGAACTTGAAGTTGGGAAGTCTAGAGTTCCTGTTCCCAGCACAGGCTTTCCAGGAAGAAACTTTAAGCTTCTGGGGTTTGGTGTGTCTTGTGTCAAAATTGACAGGCATCGCACTGACCGGGAAAGCACAAGTAGCTTTAGAAAAATGGTAAGCTAAGGACAACAAGCAGTGAAATGAAAGTGAACATAAAATCGAACTTGATAGACTTTAAGTTGATAATTCATCAGCATAGCAAACAATGTATAGAACATGTGCATTACAATACATGTAGGTCTGTGTGTGTGTCTGTCTTACCCGGGACTGGCTTGTTCTCTGTCTGAAGCGGTATTCTGTGCTTTTGGGCTAACCATAGAGAGTAGCACTGATGTCTGTCATTCACTGCTGACCTATAGAGAAAGGGTTTTTATTACGGACTTATCCCAACAATGCAGTTAGCCACTGTTTACATGTTCATTAAATAAAATTATGTTTAAACTATAGTTAAATAATTATGTTATAGTTATAATTGCAACTAAGTCAAAACAACATAGAATGCTGAAACGCTTTAAAACAGGGGTGTTCAACATCTAGCACATTTCGTTATTTAAAGCCTGCTTACACACACCTGATTAAACTTACCTGTTAATTGCCAGTGGGTGTGCCTGAGCAGGGGCTTTATCAAAAGAGGAAAGTAAACGTGCTCAAGCAAAGCACGTTTCAAACGTGCTCGAGAAAAAGTCTGATGAGGATCCTCTTGAAAATTCACTTATTGGTAATTATAGTCTAACAACAAATTATTCAAGTAATTAAAAACATTTAAAATGTAACCATTTGTTGCACTTGTTTTATTTATTACTCACTGGGTTAGAAAACGATCTCTTTTCTACAGGACAAGGTATGGTTCCATTAAAGATGGAAAGATGGATTGAACACTAAAGGTAGCACCTCAGATATTGTTCATGCAGACTGTGATTATAACTGTAAATGTTCTGCCAACAAAAAGTTTCACAACAGTCACAGTAACATTTCATCCTAATCATCACCCTTTGCAAAATGGTGCACAATCCTGACTGGCTATTTCACTCCACTGCACTTAGCCCAAGCAGCCAGCTCTTTTTGGATCAACAGTCCAACAATGGGCTGTTTCGTACAGAGAGATGTAAAATTGAAATAAGTATCCATATTTGGGTACAACTGATCACTGGCTACTTGACTGATGTCTCCATTAACCAACCACAATCCAACACCTCACCTATCTCCTGACCTGCCAGTACAGAATAAGGTGGTTGAGATAAGAGCAAAGAATTGGTGGAGTGGTATGATGGAGGCTGGGCATCTACAGGCAGAGTCTGGGAGCAGAAGCCTATTGGAAAACTTGGGTGGGCTGAGAGGCAAGTGATGGTCTTGTAAACACATAACTCTTAAATAATTGATTAAAAATTTACATTACTCTTTATGTATAATAAAACATGCTGTTTAAATCGTATGTTTAAAGTATTTAATGGGCTCAATGACATGGTTCATCTACTTATTTAATCAGCGTTTTTTTTCCTGTTCAGACGCAAATATAGCAGTGCTATCCATACAAAATTCCAAAATGTAACATCTGGCACTACATGATCCTTCTTGCAATTCAGAATACTGTATATTTTTAACAAGCACATGCACCACTATTGTAAACACTGTTGCATGGAAGAGATTTGCTGATATCATTCGAAAAAGCCAAAAGACAGTCAAACTGGAAATAATGATCACTGGTAAAAGTGGCTTATGTGTGAAGCAGCCAAGATGCAAATGAATGACCTCGCCTTCACAACTGCTCTGCATTTGAGTAGCTAATAACGCGTCTAAATAAAGAAGCTGTATATTCCAAGCCAAATAAGATAGCTTTGCATTAGTGGTTAAACCCTATAGCTGTTTTATCCTCATATGTGTATAAATTGATAAGGATGATGTTGATAAAGGTCGGAGGCTAATGCTAAAGCCCCTAAAATTCTCTGTATTTGCTAATGTTAGCAGACATAGCGAAGTCATGAAGTTAGAGTTCCCTGACCTATCTGTCTGCACCACCAGGGTTTATTAATGCAGTACCTTTTTTTTCAGGAGAACGAAATGTGTTTAGGAATATCGCTGTTACATTACAAACCTTGTGGAAGCCGCATGTGAGCTCAAAACCCTAAAGAGATTCCATCTTACGCACGCCGCCATTTCGTTTGTTTTGAAATTTAGGACCCAATTTTGGCTCCCGTTTAATTTCCTGATAAAATTTCTCACTCTCTTAGAGCACCAACTCATCATGGACCTGAGACACAAAGCACTGGGGAGGCTTTGAAAAAAGCTTTAAAAAGCACCAGTAGTATAATTACAAAGTACATTGATTTTTATGTACTTTATTTAATTAGAGGTCCTTAATATATCACTGATGAAACTGATTGATTTATTTGATTGTTTGGCTTCATAAATATGAACTGGTTAACATTAAATATATTTGTAATACTGAGTATATTGGTTTCTCAAGGTCTAAAATGCTTCTGGAATAGTTTATAAAGAAAATGTTGTTTTATAGTATGTGGTTATTTTACTTTAAATTGTATTTTTGTAGCTAAAGAAGTTTTTGCCAATGAAAGAAAACAATTTAGTGATATTCCTCTTCACTGTCTAACTTGAGAGACTGATGGCTGAATAGCTGGTAGGCCTAAGCAAACACTGAGATAAGGCCAGTATTTGACCCAACCCAAATGTTCTCAAAGCTGTTTTCTGACAGGGCGAGCTGCTGCAAGGAGTGGTTAAAAGGAGGCAGTCTGTCTCATAGCTATCTTCATACAAAAGAAGAAGAATGCAGAATGGGTGGTGGAAAGCATGGCAAACTGGTGAATTGTTCTCATCTTCAGTGACATTTCTTGTTTTAGGTGCCTGGGAGAAGAGGAACACTATGAAGCTGACCCAACAGCTGGCTGGTTAATATCCATTCAGAGCAGAACTTTAGAGGAACGCAGCAGCATCTCTCCGAATCTTTCTAGGTTTCCTGCCCAAGAGACATGGGCATCTGGATTATTTTACCCATCACGCTCTGTGCTGTCTCCCTCATCGGGTGCTGGGTGGTGTAAGTTAAACTTTGTATCTTCGCAGTTACAGATGGTATGGTACTGGTTCCATACAAATAATGCTTATCTATCAGAAAGGGTCACACTGAAGTAATGAAGCTTATGAGCTTCCAATCTCTTCCCATCTCTCTCTCTCTCTCTCTCTCTCTCTCTCTTTCTCTCTCTCTCTCTCTCTCTCTCTCTCTCTCTCTATCTCTCTCT
>JBBPDH010000144.1:11674654-11689853 GCA_037974565.1 Clupeocharax schoutedeni
AAACTTGCAAAATTGGTGGCTGGCTAAATACTTTTTTGCCCCACTGTATATACAAACAAAACGGTGACCCACCCTATCGTCATGATAGCGTCTCTATTTTGGCAGTTTCCTGTCCAGATGGCTATTTTATCCCCTTTTGGTCGAACGTTGACCACAGCTCCACATACGTCTTCACTGGCCTCATCAAAAGACTCCCCAATTAAACACAACAGCTGCAAAGTAGATCAAAAAAGCAAAATCAGGTGAGAAAGAACAAGCTGCAGGTATTATCTTCTCTGACCCAGAGATCGTAGCTTAGTGAAAAAAAAATTGATGCCTACTGTCTCCATCCAGTAGCGGTCTAGGTCATTATGCCGCTGCTGTTTGCTGAGGGTCATTAACCATCTTCCTCCAAGTTTATTCCTGTCATCTTCCCACATAGGCTTGATGCCATCCTGAGACATGCAAAAGATTAAAACAGAAAAAAAAACAGTCATTAAAAAGATACTGGATGAATCAGTACTTACTAGGGAGAAGTAAACCAGGGAATAGACGAGTGATAAAATGCTTTTCCATCATACCTTAAATAAGCAGTAATCACAACCAAATCCAAGTTTACTGGGTTGTTGTATATGATTGTATAATCTGATGGATTAAAACAAAACACATAAAACCATATCAAGAGGACTGTCAGTATTTCAGGATCCTACAGAACCACTTATTTTAGAAATAGTGGTGCAAAACACTTACGCCCAGAAATCTTCAACAGTGTCAAATTTTGAAATCAGTCGCAGGTTTTCTGTCCAGCTTTTGCTCTTGTCATTTTTGAAATACCACAGAGCCCACCTGTAAGAGAGATGAGTGAGAGTTTGAATAAATCATCACCAATGACATTAAAGGTCCTTATTCAAGGCATATATACATTATTGCAAAAATATGACACACCAAAATGTATTAATACAAGGGGTCAATGGGTTATGCTTCACTGTAAATAAATAAAGGGCAAACTGAACAAAGAACCTTGACTTCTTTCAGGCTAACTGTAGCATAATGAATTGTCTTTCTATCAAAAAGCCATTGTATTGAGTAACATTATTCCTTTATGCAGGCAAAAAGGGAGGCAGGGGTCATCAGTGTGCCACATTTTTAAAGAGTGCACAAAGCAGTCTTGGCCTTAGGGAGAAAAACAATTACATTTGTATGTTTATCTACAATGGCTTTGTCTTAACTAGAAATAAGAATTTCACCAAACCCATTTAAAATGATGCATCTTTACACGTGGAGTAAAGTGTCAGGCCTATGTCTACAATCAATGAGACACATCACTGGTCCAGGGATGAGCAACTGAGAGCAATGTGCAGTCACAAGGTCGACGGGTCTGGAAAGAGACTGCTCAACATCTGTGGTCAGCACTTTTCACAGGCCTACAACACACTGAAACTGTCACCGCATCATATATGTCGTTCAGACGAGTAAGAGCCATGATACCGCTAATTACATTAGGTATCCAAAGTGACCACTTTTAATTAACATATGCTTTGCAGTAAGCTTTAAATTACATGGCAAGATCAGCATTAGACCCCACCTGTAATAAACACTGCAACCAATTCGGGGCAAAAAGACATTGTGTGAAATCTAAATGAAAACAACTACGTAATACAAAAAAAAAAAAAGTACATAATTTTACCTGTTTTGCAAAGGGTGTTTAATATACTGTTCAGGACTTGCAACGGCTGGGGTAGGACTATCATTTGTAGCTTCTTCACTTTCAGTTCCTCGCTGCAAGAACAAACCCAGATTTTGGACAAATTGAAGGCACTGTAATTTTTATACTACTCATTTTACCACTGACAACATTAAAGCAAATGTAACGACAGATCAAAATAGGGTTGTATAAACGTTCAATAAAATGTAACTAAATGTACAGACCATGAAATTTAACCTATAATGACAAAGGAAAAAGTATAGTTGGGGAGGTGGGTACGAATCAGGGCCTGGTTATCCACCTCACCATCACCAGATAACTGCAAACAGATGCTGGAACTAATCAGAGACCAATAAAAACTGGTCCGACACTACTGCTTGTATAGCAACTTATTTAAGCGGTTATCCTAAGATTACAGCTAAATGTCCTGGATAGCAGCAAAAAAAAAAAAAAAAAGAAACTTGTATTTGGACCAAACATACCCTCTAATGTCGAGGAAACCCAAATCAGTTTGATAAAAATCTCCAGATCGCCACGTTAACTCAAAGTTAATTCATAAAGAACACCGCATGAGTTGTGCCCTTAGTTAGGGTCCAGTACTTGATTATACGAGACATTAATTAGGCTCAAACACTACATTGTATAAGTTCTTAATTAGACTCCAACATTTCTTTATGTGTCCTTACTTAGGCTCCAACGTTTCATTATATGTGTCGTTAATTAGACTTCAACGTTTTATTTCATGCGCCACTTAGTTATGATCTGGAACTTCATTATGTGTCCTTAGTTACCGTACACTCCGAGTGAATGAGGGCGAGTGAGTGAGGAAGGCAGGGGGAGCTAATCTGGGTCCCGGACTCTGGGCTGAGCTAGCCTGTAAACCGAGCTAGCAGCCAACACACGTGTCCGCCTGTCTGGACACAACTGCCTGCGCACGGATGAATCGGCAAAAAAGAAAACAGACGCTTCGTTCAAACGAATTGACGTCGCTAAAATAACGAGAAGACCGTCGTTGATTTATAAATGTGATGGAGGAACAATGCGTGCTGTCGTGTCTCTTAAGAGCGGAGAAGTGTGCCGTGCCCCAGCCAGGTCTCTGAAACAGAGCCTGCAGTCAAGAGCGTTAGCCTAGCAGTTCCCCTCCAGCTCCTCCAGCACCAAAACTCACGCTCAGCTCTAACATATTTCAACACACTGAGGTAAAATGAACAACTAGCGAGCCGAAGCGTCGTCGTTTTACCATTCCGAACACCGAGAACGCCCTTTCTCCGCGGCCCACAGCCCCTCTTACCGGCTCCGATGTCGCCATCTTGCCCGTGCTGAGCTTCTGCTGCCTCTCCGGCGCCACTGCGTCACGCGAAACCGTTGGAACTGTACGGCGGCTCGCGTGGGACACACGCAGTAGGACAACACAGACACGAATGGCTCATGTGCTGCACAGTGAAAGTCTATTTAATACAGAGGCAGTATATTTAGTGCAGTGACAGTCTATTTAATACACTGACAATCTGTTTAATACTGTTTAGTATTAGTCGGTTTAATACACTGGCAATGCGGTTAATACAATGGTCATATATTTCATACAGCAGCAGTCTATTTAATAAAGTGACAATCAGTTTTATAAAGCGGCAGTATAATTAATACAGTGGTAGTCTGTTTAATAGCGGCAGTCTGTTTAATACTGTGGCAGTCTGTTAAAAAAAGTGGTCATCTCTTTAATACAGTGGCAGACTGTTTAATACAGTGATAGTCTATTTAGTACAGTGACTATTTGGTCTATTTTGGTACAGTGTTTAGTAAAGTGACCTCATGTGCTGCACATGCATGTGCCAATGGTGTTCTCCTCAGTTCTCCTCAGCTAGTGCTTTTATTGGCATTAAACACTTTGGATGTTTCCTGTGAACTGTGAACGTTTTCCTAGACCACATTCTTCCTGAACATTAAGGATTATTTCTCAGAATATTTACACTTATAAATTGTCTACTAGGCCTAAATTTCTCTCCATTATATAGTGTGTTTATATAGGCACAAATAAACTAATAGACTGTATAATACCTGCTTCCATTTTATTTCCTTCAAGCTGGTGCTGTTTCATTGTCCAAAAAACATCTTCTAAGAAAACAACAAGACACTAGGAGGTATGAATGACACATAAATCACAACATCTGCAATGTTCACAGACTTTAATGATTTACATTCAAAAGCAATGACCATTTCAAAACTGTCAGTGTGCGGATACTATCTTAAACTAAAATCTGAAATTCATTCATTAAACTGTTTGGGCACAAATTAAAAAAGTAAAGAACAAAAGAGTCAGCAAGTTAAGAAATCAATTTAATGTCATTATGTGTAAGAATGTCGTATTTTGCTTATGAAGAGCACAAAGCTTTCATGTCAATCTGTGACAATTGGTAATTAAAAATAAAGGGCAGATTAAGCAAAAATCTTTATGTATGTTTGGGGGGAGTTTTAATCCTAATGTAACAAACTTTACTGTAAGTCTTGTGAAAAAGTGTCAGTAGATGTACTTAAGTGTCATGCAGGTTGATCAATGACACTCAGCAAACAAGCAGAAAAGCCACTTTCATTCATCTAAAAAAGTGACATAACAACCCAGGGTTACTATAGGTGCGCTTCATTTATTTAGGAAAATGATATTTTCTGTATGTTTTACAAAGTAACTTAAAACACTGCTGGATTATCCACAAAAGAAACAGTCTCCTTGTTCAGCAAAAAACCAAATAGAAAGAAAGAACCAAATACAGTGAGTCTCTCAATGAAGCCACTGAAGACTAAAACAGCTGGGATAAAGGTATGAGGGCTTTAGAATTAGGATTTTTGAGCACACCATAATGTGGCATATTTACACAGTACAAGTTTTAGCACCTTAAGAATAAAAAAAAGAATAGCTTATAATTAAAAAAACTTTAGAGGACCTTTTCTTCTTGACTGGAGATAGATAGGCTGAAACATCAGTTTGAGGTGAAATGGGGCTTACTATTTAATATAGCAAATAAATGTAATAAAAATCATATTGATTAAAAAAACAATAACATTATGCAGACATTTACCAAGAATACAAATGGTAAAATACAGGGTGATTTATTTAAAATAAAAAAGCACTACGCAGCAATAAAAATCCAATGTTCTGATCTCAGGAGAATGTATAGATCTTCACAAAAGCACCAGTGAGGAACATACAGTAAAACTGTTCAGACAAATCAGACAAATCTCAGCACATTTGAATGACAAAATATAACATATCTGATTATGTATAAAAGGCTGTTTCAAGTCATGTTTTAAACTCTTTGGGAGTTGAAAAACCTAAAAAAATTGGGATAATAGTAATAATATCTTTAATGTTCCAGTAATAAAATGGTTTCAATTTGACACATTATCAAAATGCAGCATATAACGTTCCATGATTATTGCTTTGAGAAGCATGGTTTAAAAATCATGGGTGAGTTCCAAACAAACATGCAAAGCATATATACATAAATTGGATGAAGGAGGTCACTCATAAACAAAAACCACTGTGCATACAGGACATTTCGGAAGTCAAGTTGTTTAAAAGTGCTTTTTTTCAGACAATGCCATGTAATACGGGAATATGTTTCATAATCCAGATGTTATGTATCTATGTACCTTCATTACCAACATCACTGTAATAAAACCAATGCTACATGTATGTTCAAATCTAACTAAAACTCTATTGTGTCACAATAAAAGATTAATGTATGTTTGTGGTTATTTAAAGTAACTGCTACAATGGCACCATAAAATAGCGATTACTGACAAAAGAGCACCCAAGGTTGAAACAAAAACAATCGAATTCACATTTTACAATGTCAATTCTGAGTGTTTACTACACACATCATTTACAGGTTGACACAGTCATATTGCAGTAAACAGGCTTGGACCAGAAATTAAATACAAATAGTTGTGAAAACGTTCAGAATAAATAGTCACATCTTCTATGCACTAATTTCACCTTTTCTGTATAAAACCAGTTTTTAAACATCTGTTCTGAGCACCGTCTCTTTAACATTAAAAAAACAGACATGTATACGCACCAAAACTCACAGTTTAAAAACTGACAAATGGGTAGTCAGCATTGTTTTAAAAGCTGAGATGAAGAATACAAATGAAAAAAAGCACACGTATAAACAGGTGCAGAAGAGATAGAGCTGACTGAGGTAAGGCATTAGCTAAAAAAAGTGGCACTGGCCACTGTCACGTCCAGCGGTTATAAGGTCCAGTGACCTGGGTAAGGGCGTATGGGGCTGATGTGATGAGGCCATCCCGTGTGGCTGTTAGCGACTGCCGTGTGGGGACCTTTAGCTCCTCCCGCCACACATCTTCCTCTCCACTTTCTGTATCGCTCTCTGCTGCCTTTGGCCTTTTGGACTTGGCAGAGTTTAAGGTTCCGGGCTCCAGTCCCAGCCGCTCGGCCTCCTCTCTCTCCCTGGCCTTTTCTGCCATCTTGGCCTCCCACTGGAGCAGCCCATGGCCAGACAGGTTAAGGCTCTTGTGCTGGTAGAAGACAAGAGAGATACGAGTGGGGTGGCTGCGGTTGGGCCGCAGGATGGGGGTGGTGGCGTGCAGCTCTCGACGAGCACACTCAATGAGGATAGAACCATGAGATGGAGCCACTGCAACCCCACCAATTTCTCCGTCCAAGAAGTTGTGCTCGCTGTCTGACCACACCTCCTCAGGTTTGACCTCTTCAGGGGTCAGGGGACGTGGGGTTATTGATGGTCCATTGTAGTCCTCTAGGCTTGGCTGCGCCTGGTGGAAGTTCACACGGCTGTGAAGACCTTCAGCCCGGGATGGGGAGAGAAGTCTGGGAGCTGCTCCACCCTGGAAACAACTCACCTCCTCAGACTCAGCTTTTACTGCAAAGCAGTTGTCACGGAAACTCGAGGACTTATGTCCCAAGGGACCATCCATGTGCTGCTGGTTTCTGAATGGTTTCGTCTCCGACAGCTCAAAAGAGCTGTGCCTCGCTGCTTCAAGCCCTGTTCCATATCTGAGGAGAGGAGTGCTGTTGTTCTGGGCCAGTTCCCCAGCGTTCTGATAATGTGGGGCCTGGAAAATGGGATGAGGAGATGAAGGAAGTGCCGGTGTATCTCGACTCAAGCTCCCTGGAGGAGCACAGTATGTACTCCTGTAAGGACTGGAGGTGTCCAATAAGTCCAGTAAGTGGCTCTCCATGTCTGGAGTCCTGGGATGTCGCATAGGGGAGGAGTAAGGATTAGGGGAATGTGTCTCTGTTTTGAAACACGGAGAAAGCCCAGAAGAAGTGCTTTTAAAACCTATTAAAAAAAGCAAGATTTTAAGAAGTAAGTCGTTTAAAAGGTGTCAAGAAAACCAGTACTTTACATTCTAAAAATAATTAAGGTGGACCTAGAAACAAAATATATTTAAAACTGCAATTACATTTTATGCTGAGGTAACAAAGTCTGAACAAATCTGATGGTTTAGGGTTGATGATTCATGATCCTGAGGACCCACATCACAGCAATGTTTATGTTCCCTTACTCAACATTGTCAAATCATCTTATTAGCTAAAAAATAGATATAGTAAGTTCTTCTTGAATTCATCCAGGTGTACTAAGGCTTTGGTTCATCAAAATTGTGCAGCGCTAAGGATCGACAAGCACACAATAACGTAACAGAATTAAGTCAAGTTTATACAGCAGTGTAACAGAAGAAAACAAATAAAACACAGCTCAATAAATCAGGAACTGTTGATACCTTTGAGAGGCCCATTCTTCACTTTTACGGGGGTGACCTGCTTTTTTTCCACACTACTCTGTTTGTCTCGCTCTCTCTTGGCTTCCTGTCTCTTCTTACGGGCAGACTTGACAGGCTCAGCCAACAGACGCACCTCTCTTGGGAAGGAAGAGAGGACCTGAAGCGCTCCAGACTGTACCTTAGCCCACTGGCCCTCCACCCGGCCAAACTCATCGGTCTCCGAGATCTTATAGAGAGGAAGGACATGCAGCTGCTCATCCTCCGGAATGTTTCTCACTGCACGGTTATCCTCCTTAGTTAAAGTGCATACCTGCAGGCCAAACAAGTACAGAAGTATTTTTATGATAAAATAAGGCCAGAGACATTTTTGTGTTTTGAGAAGTAAGGAACCTCATGAACCTGGGTGGTATCATTCCAGAATTAAGGCAAACCCCCTCCAAAACCTTTCCACATTAATGTCGTAAGAGGTGCGGGGTGTTTCAATTTGTCATCAGGAAATGGGAGCACAACAAAAAGCCTTAACTCATGTTTAACTGGTCTAAATTATATATGGAAAAAAGGTAATGTAGCTATTTATATTTTATTTTGAAAATCTTTACAGGTTCACTTGTTGTAGGTATTTAAATCATTCCATAGTTGAAACATCTTAGTGTTTCATTAGTATACTAAAGTATTCTAGAGCTTTGCCTCAGGAAATGTACAAAACTGTATCTATACACAGATATCTGCTGACCTGACAGTAATTCATCTGAAATATTGCTGTCTGGGACATCATGAGTTCAGTGGCTGTGCAGCCTATGTGGCACCATGATCAGATGTGCCACTGGTGTTAGTAATGAGGGGAAGTTAGTGTAAACTGTTCTGATTCTTAGTAACCAGCATAAACTTTCTTTGATTATTCTCGGAAATTGCTAAAAGCTGCTTTCTTCTCTTTCATAAGAGTGGTGAAACTGCAAGTCAAAAATTAAATCAAAAATTAAAACTTCACTCGTATTTGAACTATTTCTATTGTAAAGTAAGTGAAGTGATGTCCACTTATCATACGTGAATGCACCACAACATGCCACACAGTGTGAACAATATGAAACTGTTCACTGAATTTAACCCATTCATCCGAGTGAAGCAGCGGGCAGCCAGTGACACAGCACCCGGGGAGCAGCGTGTGGCCACTTGCACCACTTGCTTGACATGCTCGTGATGTGGTGTAATGCTATTTTCTCACGTTCATGAATTAATTTTGGGGTTAACTAACTTCGGCCTGTGTGTAGACTAAAATGGAAAGTGTGTGTATTGGCCTGTACTTTGTAGATTGTACTCTACAGAAGGGTGCTGAAGGCAAGAAGACTAGTAACAACAAGTAACAACAAGTAACGACACCTGCTTCAGCAGCATGCTTAAAGTCACAAATTGACAGCACACATTTTCATCAAGTAAAACACCCCGAAATAATTAAAACTTTTCCTGTGGAAGTACGTGTATGTAGGGTCCATTAATTGATGTAACTGATTAAGCACAACTGCTTAGAGAAGGGATATTATATTGTATATAGAGATGAGCTAATTGGTGTTCCTATGTATATGTCAACTTCTGTTTATTTAAGAGAGGGTTGTTATTTCTAGTATATTACAATGTAATATAAACGTAAGAAGTACTAAGTTCCCCCAAGTGAATGAAATGACTAAAGAGATTATGCTTACCACAGTACTCCCATTGTTCATGTTGTGTGTGTCCCTGTGAGCATGAGCACAAAAGTCCACACACGCAGTCACACCAGAAAATGGACGACCCTCTCTTCTGCCCAGTCGACAGTCTTGTCCCAACTGCTCCTGCTCCACCTGTATCATCAAAATCAAAACATAAAACTCATCTGTGGCTATGCAGCCCATCAGGCTCAAACTGTCATGTACTGAGTTCTGACACCTTTCTATTACAGCCAGCACAAACTTTTTCAACAGTTTGAGCTACAGCAGCTCTTCTGCGGGATCAGACCAGACAGGATAGCCCTCACACGCATTATTAAGCTTTGGGTGATAATGACTCTGTCACCTGTTCTGCCTTTGACCACTTTTGGCTAATACTAATCACTGCATACCAGGACCACCTCACAAGACCTTTTCAGTGTCATCACATTTTGACGTTTACTGAAATTACACACACACAAATGTATTTACTTACATTTACTACATGCACACACACACACACATATATTTATACTTAAATAATTATATTTATATAATATTTGGTACAGTTTTTAGATGATCCGGTTATATTATATTGTTTTATTTTATTGCTTATTTTACTTCTATTTTTACTGTACACTTCAATGAAGAACAATACAAACTTCCCATTTCCCATTAGTCCCATAGGACTAATAAAATGTTTCTTATTGCTCAGATCCTTACACTTGTCCGTTTCTCCTGCATAAAATGTGACTCTTTACTCACTGTCCAATATATCCCACAGTTTGACAGGTGCCATTGTAACACAATAATCAATACATATGGATTGACAGAAATTAGCATGAGATAATACTATGTGCACATTAAAACCACTAGAGGGTGTTTCTCTCTATGCACAGAGGCTCATATAGAACTGGTGTTTTAACTTTTATGGTGATATATGTATTATTTCTAATACAAAAAAGGCAAAGTGTCTTCTTGTGTGGTCAGGATTCACCACACACATATTTGTACACGTAGGAAGCAAAATTAGACATTTGTATGACATTTTAATGCCATGTAATCTGTAAACGTGATACCTACCTGGTTTTGATATGCTTCAGGTGCGAGTTTTCTATACAAAGGAGCCACATCTGTTGCCAGATTTTGCAGGTTGCTTTCTAACTTCTCCTCCTGTTGAAATAAAAAAGACATTGTGATTTGGTTCTGTGTTCTAAAAAACAAAGACTATCAGCACCATTACTTTGGGATGGCTCTGCCAGTGATATACTACTGCATAAGGCTTTTCTTTTTATGAAAACTGGAAGGCAATATCTTGCACCACACAAATAAATCAAAGCAAGCCCTATCACAGGGTACGTGCAAGCACATTAGCAGTGTTAGCAGGAAGAAAAGTCACACTGAGATCAAACTGCTCACTAATTCCCCATTCTGTTCTCACCTCCTCAGGGTAGTCTCCCTGTAGTCGGAACTTTCGGGGCACTTTGCTGCGGGCAAACTTGCAGCCATTGAAGTACATACTCCACGAGCAGCCGAAAGAGAACGAGGCACCACAAGTCTCTGAGTCCAGTCCCTGACAAGCACAGGTACGACTGAGGAGAGACCAAATTGAATGAAAAAAATTACAGTAGATGCCAAGTAATACTTGATACCAAAAACATACTGCCAGTCCTTGTTCATCTTTTTGCCTTAAACACTCTCAAACTCATGTATCATCTCTGCCAAGGTGCGCGTGGGTGGATTAATAATGGTCACTTTTCTCTCGCTCCTGACTCACTCTTCATTAAGGGCGCAGCGGCGGCTGGTGGGCGAGCCGTATTTGTAGAGGGTCTGCGTGAGCTCCTGGTACAGTCTGTCAGCCATGCTGCGTGGGATCCCTTCCCAGGCTAGAATGAGAATTACCACCACTGCGTCCTGACAGCAATGACCTGCACGCTGGCGCACCAGACACAGCAGCTTCTCCTCTTCATTTGTTCGACGGATGACCTGAGTAGAACAATGCACACACACAGACAAAATTGCAATTCATAAACATCAACATCTTTAGATGTCTATTTTACTTTACTAATTAAATACAGATTTTGTAACTACGTGATGTATTAGTTATTTACATGAAGTATTACATTTAATCCTATTTATATTCTGTATATTCTTCTTTTACCTACAGACAAAATGTGGTATTGACACTAAGTCTAGGATGCACAATTTCTCTACTTATTGTGTGTGAGCTACAGGTTAGAATTAATTTCAAACTACATCAGGATTTTGTATATTGCTGCCGATTGCTGCAATCTTTGAGGTTTAATTATTTATTTATTTATTTTTAAAAAGGTTTTTTGCATAGGTCACTGACCCACTTCGCTATTGGACAACCTTGGGAGCTCCGCCCCTCTCTCCCAGTATAAACTACAACTTCCACACGCACTGCTTTGCCTTTCTCCCCATACCTGAAACAAAAACGTAGATTTGGAGAGTTAAAAAACATCCACAACCCAAGACATTCAAATTTAACCACAGATGCAGAGGGTCAGCTGTGTGTCTGAGAACTGTGGTGAGTGTAACTCTACTAGGCCCCTTTAGGACAGAAAATTGGCTTCCTGTTGCAGCTTTGTGAGTGTGTGAGAGAATGCTTTCGCCTTCATGTGTCTGCATAGGTGTGTATGTAAATGTTATCCAAAATGCATATACCCTTATCATGAAAGTCAATCAAACACTGCAGGCCTGTAACACATAACTGTCTACACCCCATAAAAGTACTGTGATGAATGGATAAAAGAATATTACCTGTCCTCCATCATCTGTCGTACTGCTGCTACAGTTGGCCCAGAGCCAAGGTGTGTGTAGAATGGACCCTCCTCTTTTTCAATGATTTGCTCTACAAAAGAAGCTAATTTCAGCTGACTGCACTTTTGCAGAAGGCTACAAAAATATTCCGCTTAATTCACATAACCTCACAGATAAGTTAAACAAAATACAAATCATGTTTTGTATTGTAATTGCTCAGTGAAGCTATTGATTAACTATTTAAATGCAAATTAAGGCTATCTTACCCATACAGGTGCAAGAGGGCAGCTCAGCGTTTTTTTTGGAGGGGGTGTTGATCAGATTCTTGGTTGGAGTGTCCAAGAACTTCAGTGGAGATTCCAAAAATGTGTTAAGCGTGTGTTTGTTGGGAGTGTTTTCTGCAAAGGGTTTTGCATCACCATTTTCCATGTTTCCAGCTGACATGGACAAAACAGTGAAAGAGCCAGACGTCTCCACTTTGTAACATCCATTCTGATCAAGGGAGGTATGCTGTGGTTCACACACTTTATAGCATCTCCCTGGACTATGCAATGGATCTGCACCAGGGACATCAGGCATGGCATTCTGGGCTTGGGATTTAGCACCATGGTTTAGCACACTGTTTGTTTTCGATACCTGAGAAATCAAATGTTCTTCATATTCATTCTTCTGGCCATGGTTAGCACCTAGGTGACCGTTTGTGAGACTGTGACAGTGTCTGTTTGTTTGGGATTGGTTGCCATGGGAATGACTCAGAGCTGCATGGTCTGTTTTGAAATGAGCAGCTTTCTGGTTCTCACAGCTCACCAGGGTCTGCAAGTCCAGATCCTCTCTCTTACTGAAATGGAAAAACTGCCTTTTCTCAAGATGGGCCTGTGTTAGGTATTTTTTCAGGTCTATCTGAGTCTGTGGAAGATATGGGCTTCTCTTATGTAATCTTTCCTTTTGATGCAAAGCTGTCCTTTGCACCTTTGTCTTAAAAGAGGTTTTGCTATTGGGTGTCCTCTTGGCTAGAGGTATCCTATGATTGCCTCCCTCAATCTCAGAGGCTCTTTTCTTTGATATCCTGGGACTTGAGGGAGTTGTTTTTGTCTTTGTTTGCTTTTTGAAAAGTTGTCCAGTGGCAAGATTGTTATATTTTATGGCCTGTACTGGCATCCCCTTGGGAGGACTGTTTTCAGATGACACTGGCTTGTGTCGTGATTCAATCATAAATGCAAGCTGTACCAACTGGGCAGCAACCTCCTCTTCAACCGTTCTCAATGAGCTCTGTGTCCTTTCAACGTGCTTAAACTTCTTAAAAGTGCCATCTAGCCTATCTGTTTTACAAAGTGCTTGATTTAACCTGCCATTCTCTGGGGTTTGCAAGAGCTTGTCACATTCTGAGCTAGCTTTCAACAGATCCTGTAAAGAGAGTTTGTGTTGGGGGGGTGTGTTGAGATGGCTAAAGTTTTCCTGCCTGTTGAGTGGGCTACAAATGACAGAATTCTGATGTAATGCTGAACTGATTACAGAGACTTTGTTAGTAACAACCTCAGCTACAGATTTAGCTTCTTGGAGAGCTATCTGTCTGCTTGATGAAATATTTGTGGTTGATGTGCTTTCTTGTTGTGGGTTATAATCCTGATGATCTGTTTTGAGGGGGACTGTTTCTCGGATAGCTGCCAGCTGGGTTAAGGCCTCAATAGCTATGGCCTGATCAATGCTTATGCTCCTATGCTTAACCAAAGACTCGACACTATTAATTGACAGTGTAACTGAGTCTTTCTCATGAGGGTTCTTAGCACCTGCTGTTGGACTAGTCCTTTTGTTGTGTGAATGGTTGGTACAATGTTCTTCTTCTCTTTCAGTTTTAAAAGAACAGGCATCTGAAGTCTGAGGACCAAATGACTTCTCCTCCAAACTCTTCCTGTCTGTGATGGTGGAACATACTACAGCTGCTAGTGTAGACAGAGCGTCCTCATAGCAGTCAATGTTATCTAAGTGAGATGAACTTTGCTCATCCGTCATCATGTTCCACTCTTCCAGCTTGATCTTTTTCTGGGGAACTGTCTTTTCCGGAAGTGTCTCGGGTGCCTGACTTTCATCGAACATGCTCACAGTCCTCTGGGACTTGGACTGCGGGTCAGTGGGATCTCCATGATCCTCAGTGTTTGGTTTCATGTGTTTAGCACCATAGTGGGAGCTTAAAGAGCTGCGCTGAATAAGAAGTGCTCGGGGGCTGACAGCAGGCTGAAGGGCTCTCTCAGCTGGTGCAGGGACACACTGGAGAGGCGTGGGAGAGTAAGGTGGATCAGAATGTGCTTGGGACACGTCACACTTCTCTTCCTCTGGCACCACACAGGTCTCTTCCATCTGCTCTGAATTAGTGCCATTTACTAAGATGCCCTCTGACTCAACCTAAACAAGATAAACACAGAGAGGTGATTTAAGAGGTTTTGGTGCAGGACTGATGCAATACATATCGCCATCAGGATTCAACAGCCGGTGCCACAGCAGGGCTATGGCTAGATGGAATACAAACATAACCGTGAGCAAAAAGTGCAGAACAGGGCCTCTTGCTTTGCTTTACAATGACACAGTTATAATGGCACAGCAACACATAACATGTGTTGCTATTTAAAGGCTATTTAATGTGGGATTATTGGCTGCTTGACAGTAGGCATTACCCTAAAATTCAACAATAGCTTTATTGAACACCTTACCTCTCAGATAAATTATAATGCTTCAAACCACAATTGCACTTACTAGGATTTTCCTGTGGTTTCAGTTTATAGCACAGTATAGAAACCTATTAGAAAACCTTATTGTGTAGCTTAAAAGTGGTTTATTTTAATACAAATAACCACTTCTAACAACAGTAAAAACTATAAATTGGTAAACCTGTCATTTACGTTACTGCTTACATTTTAGAGCATCTGAAAATTGCTTACAAACACTAACTAGAAAAATATATTCTTAAAAAAGTATTTAAAGGGTGGTTTTAACATTGTCCTTAAAATCTCACTTGAGACTGAAAACTAGGCAAAGCTTTCCAGTTCTAAGTGCAAGAAACATTCAAATGCTTATGTGAGAATGACACTATAAGGATCCATGGTTTAAGTAGGCCTGTTGCTTTATGATATACGCAGGAAGTGAATTAGACACTACACGAGACTTTAGGCACTGTGGTTTAATGAACTCAGCAGTTCCTACTAGAGGTCGACCGATATTGAATATTACCGATACCGATAGCTAGGTTGGTCTGTACTTGCCGATAACCGATTAATTAACCGATAGTTTTTAAGGGGGAAAA
>JBBPDH010000144.1:11699032-11718153 GCA_037974565.1 Clupeocharax schoutedeni
TTGTAAAGCTGCTTTGTGACAATGACCATTGTTAAAAGCGCTATATAAATAAAATTGAATTGAATTGAATTGAATTTTATGAAGACCAGAAAACAAACATACACTGACAGCTGTGCTACAGTAGGCTTCAGAGGCAGTCCTTTCTCATCTTTAAGGCCTACTGATCAGCACTTTAAACATACAATCTGCAACTTTATTACACAAGTGTTCTGCACTATCTGTTCCTAGAACCAATCCTCTGCCTGTTTAACAGCCTGTTAAGTCAATAATGTTTGCCACTAAAGACATAGGAAACGTTTATCCTTGCATTGCGTGTGTGTAGACAGGCTGATCAGGATCACCCTGCCTGAAGGGACATGACAAACCCCTCACACCCTTCTGTTACCAACACAAACATTCCACAACTGTACTAGAAAACTTCTGTTAGTGCAGATTATTAATACAATTTGTTCAGCTATCCTGTCGGAATCACTCATTTTTACACAAACACAAACAAAAAGCACTAAAAATGCATGGGGGGGGGTTAATTAAACCCACTGAAAATTTAGATGTAAATATTTTTGATGGTTTTAATGTATTTCATCGCAGTCTAAAAACATCTCCAAAAGTATCTCCAAAATAGTAACATATAAAAACATTCTTTACTTTTAGTGTGAGTCAATGGACAAATAATATGGTCTGTTCGGAGCACTCACACTAGTCAAACGAACCGCGCTTTGGTGGTCAAACGCACCTGGGCACAGTTCAAATTGCCTAGTGTGGTTACACCCCCAGTCTCTTTAGCACTAGCAATAGACATGCACTCTATCTCCAAAATGCTGTTCCTAATTTTTGTCCCATTCTGAAACTAATTCAAGTCAGACCACATGAATGTGACATATGTTAAAAATGACCAACATTTTAGGCAGTAATGATGTCTCTCTAGACTTCTATCTAGTGTAATTGTGTCCTGATCTCTCCCTCCCTTTATAGAAGCTACAGACACACAAATGCAAAGATACCTTCAGCTGCTTACCTTCATAAAAAAGCCCAAAGATGAACTCACACAGGTGGTGAAGCATTCTCACATTTGCTTTGGGGCAAGTTTAACAGAAAGTACATGACAGGACATGCTCTAGTACCACTCTGAACCAAAACTACACGCTACGTCTGTCTCGATCAACAAGCAAGCAAGGAAGCTGTGCAGACGTTGCCTTAGCACATGGGGGCCTTCATTCACGTACATGCACGCAAAGACACACTTACTCCACGTGCTAAACTGACAGCATCTCATGTGATTGGGGTTTCCCATTCAGCTCACAGTGCGTCTCACAGTCACACAAAACCCAGAATGCAGCAGCGTGCATTCTCAAGCAGGAGCTCCACAATAAATGTGCTCAACGATCTATTACACCCCATGCATTTCCCATGCCCAAGTCCTTAGTAATAAGAGCCATCCTCTGTTTTTCTCATTAAAAGCTTGTGCTCCTTTATGCCTTTGCCAGACAAGTGCACTACAAAACACTAGCCATCAAAAATTCGGTTTATTCCAAGATGTTTAAAACAAGTATAATAAAAGTATGTTTATATCTAGAATTGTAACAATTAAAGACTTACTGGAGTCATTCTGAAGAAGGCAATATTACACCACATATGTATTATATAACATCAGCCCATATATGTTACGTTACTGCAAAACAACTAAAACTTGCCTTTAAAAAAAGTCCCCAAACTTTTGACATTCAGTGAATGGAAAATATGGATCTAATGCGCAATTTTAACAACTATAACTAGTAGAGTACTGTAACACGGAGCAACAGTTTCAGTTTCACTATCAGTGAGGAACAGAAACAGCAGTTAAAGTGTAGTCAGGTGGCCTACCTCTCCAGCTGTGGTCTGCAAGGCTCTTTTCTTTAGCTCCACGCATTTCCTGAGCTTGCAGATCTGATGACCAGTCTTTCGATTCAAGCAGCAGCTACACTGCCCACAGCTGACCTTGAGGAGACACGGCCCGCAGGAGCCGCATCTACTTCTCTTCTTTATCTCTTTTCTCTCCTGAGCTTTCAGTAAGCGCTGTTGTATGTCTGTCTCCAGCAGCGGAGAAGAGACGGTGGCCCTGTGCTCCAGAGGCAGCTCTAAACTCCCTGCTTCTGACTCTGTTTCAAAGGAGAACTGGGTGCTGTCTGTGCTGTTGGACACTTTGCTGTCGAAAAATGCTACTGTCTGAGGTCCAGCTTCCAGACTAGACAGAGAGCCACCGTAAATGCTTGTGCTCAGAGACAAAAGAGATAATGCTCCTTCATTCTTGATTGACAACTCATCGCTATAATCTTCAGCTTTGGTCTTCACGTCTACGGCACTGTCAGGCTCTCTGTCCTCAGACTGGCCAACATCTGGGGCTTCCTGAAGTGCTGGTGATTCTTTGGGAATTTCATACACATCTAACACAGTAGACACATCTTTCTGAGAAGAGTCTTCCACAGTTCTTTGAGGGGCAACGTCACATGGCGGCGGCAAAGAAGGTTGTGTAGGCCCTGAGGTATCAAGTGTACAAACAGAGTCCACTTCAGTGGCTGAGTTATGCTCTTTCACAAACAAATCACCTGACTCATCACCTGTGCTTGGCTTCTCAGTGGCCTCAGTAGGCACAGGACTATTTTCACTTTGTGTCTTGTCTTCAGAGACCTCAACTTTCTCCTCCTCCTCTAAAGCAGCAGTCTCGTAAATAAGTGGTTCTTGGTGCTCCTCCTCTACTGTTTCTTCAGAGCTTACGTTAACAGGTGGATTATTAACTTTACTTTGCTGGTCGCCACCATCACAGCCACTCTGTTCTGTCGTTTTTGGTGAATCTTGTTCCCAAGCCTGCTGACCTCTCCCTTGGCTTCTGGCCACCCTATTTGGAGGCTTCACTTCCTGTGACGCTCTTTGGGACAACAGACCGCCTCGAATGGACCTCTTCCTTCCCCTAAGGTCTGCAGTCTGGACAAGTCTTGTCAGAGAGCTCCGTGTGTGCCTAAGTCTGATGGATTCTGTTAAGTCAGATATGGGCTTGGTTCTGCTTGCTCTTCCCCGGGGTGATTTCTTGGCAGGCCTGCTCACAGCACTTGCCTGTTTGGTTGCTTGTTTCTTTGCAGTGGATTTCCTGGTCTTTGCTCGCCTTGCACGTGTGACTGGAGTCCTGGGATTGTTTGCATTAGCTGCTCGCCTTTTTTCAGTGAACGTCTTCAGTTTCCTAACATTTCGCTTCGTCGTGGGGTGCGCCTTCTTTGGTGGTTTAGGACTATGAGGCATAGCTGAGCTTGATGAAAATAAAAGGGGTTGAGTGATAGGTCAGCAGGCATGGGAAACAAATTATAAGCTTGAATATTTCTTAAAATAGCACATTTGCGCTTTCCTTTGCAGAGTCAGGTCCAATAAAATTCATTGGTGGCTTTCCAAAGAGCATACCTATAAAAACAATACAACATATTATTGATCTAGTTGCTGTCATCATAGATGGGAAAAGTTCATAAACTTTACATCTTTGAGTATTATAACTGCGCTGCACTGAACTGCTAGTTCTGATTTGTGCTACTAGTTAGTTGTAATGTTTCTACATATGTAACAACTCATTTGTTACAGTGTATTAACAGACACATACAATACAAAAGTCGTAGTATTGTTGGAGTAACAGAAACGTAATCCTTGCTCATTTACCAAGAAATGTAAACAACTGACTTAAATGGCTAAAAAGGGAACAAAAGGGCTTATCAACAACCTCTGCTTTAAACATCACGCCCTATTGTGGCAGAATCCACTCCAGGCGTGGGAGTTTAAAATAATAATTATTGAATATTACGCCTGGCTTTAAAGACACCAGTGGGTTTAAACCCCTTATTGAAGCTGACAACTCGGCTTTAGGAGTTAGTAGGAGTGGTAGTTAATGCCGTTGGTCAGGACTATTTTCTGGCTCCGTTCTGTGCCACCACTTTCTCCAGTTTTAGGTTGTTTTTAAGGGACATCGTTTACAACAGTCTCGGAGAAATATATATGCCCCTCTAGATAAAACACGCAATTCTGTTTAGCCGTGCCCCACAAGCGTGTACACTTTTAAAGCGAGTTCAAATACTTCACATACCGGAGCCAGTTGCCTTGGTCGAACTGCTAATAATACTCCCTGCCTGACAAAGTCGTTTGGTCCGCCCGCATTTTCCCTGCTACACTCTCCAGACTTCTCCGAGATCCAGCAAGTTCAGCAGTGCGCCGACACAACAGAGAGACACCCCGTCTCCACACAGTAACTAACGCCCAGTAACAACGACATGCTGGCCCGGAGTGAAACAGCCCATTAACCCGCCAACCCAGTTCCAGAGCGCAGCTCCCAGACACAACCTGCCTCTCACACACAGCGGCTCTTTAATGGAGGCCCGCGGGCTGACGGGAAAACACGGAGCGGAATCTGAGCACGGAGTAATAATAATAATAATAATAATAATAATAATAATAATAATAATAATAATAATAATAATAATAATAATAATAACGATGATGATGACTGTAATAATAATAATATACTCATTTAACTGTGACTCTATTCATGAAAATGAGTGTGTTATTAAAACAAGTCAATTACATTATTCAAAGAAAATGTAACTATAGACAGTGTACATATAATTTAGCAGTTCCAAATTTTGAGTTCTTTGTTTTATTCGCCCCAAAATTATTTTGTCAGTGCTTTCTTGTAGGCCTATTAATCTCGCATAGTGAGGTCACTAAAATTTCACTTTGTACGTTTTCCACTGACGTGATTTGCAGTGACACATGCAGGCATGAACACATAAAGGTACAGTTTTATTATGTATTTAAAGCTATATACCATAAAGCCTGGTTAAAAACCAGGAGAGAATCACTTTGCAAGAAAGCATAATTATTACAAAACCTAAACACAAAGTCTGACTGAGTAAAAAAGGTAAACTGTCTGAAAAATGTACTTATTATTATTACTGCAGACATTCCACAATATACTGTTTCTTTGGTGAAGATCTGGAGGAGACGTTTGGTACAGAGTATGTCTCAACTCTAGTACTGTAGCTCAGTTTAGTTTTTTTCTCTTTAACAGAATTTATTCTATATGGCCATCTTGATCTATATGATCAAGGCCTTCTTAAAAGGAAATTCCACAGATTTACTGTTGAGATTTAGTTAAACACTTTCAGAGTGGTCTGGGGTAAAATGCTGTCGTCTAGACACGCTTACAGAGTCAGAATTGTCCTAAGCATGTAATGCCTCTAAAAGGCTGTAAAAATTTAGCACAGTGGTCACAGAGGCTCTGCTTGAAGGCTGAGACACTATTTTACATTAGCTCTGTGATAAAGTTCTGTATTAAGCCCTATATTAAATGTATTAAGGCATATATTAAACATATTTTAAATGCATTCATGATTTTACATGCAGGGAGCTGTAATGCAAAAATGTAGGCTCACTGCTCATTTGAGATTTTTAAGTCAAATGTTCTATTTGAGTGTCATCACTGTAAAAACACTATTTCACATCAAAACACTCTAAATGGCTTTTTTGTTTGAAATATATTCAGATGTTTTGAACTCCAACTTTCAATCAACTGAACAGGTGGTCACAAAAGGAAAAAAGGATGGTGCCGAGAAGCCTAGAACCCCAAACAGTGAGCTGTTATAAAGATATTAAAATCCAGATTTAAGGTGTTTATGTGTCCCAAGCACTGTTATGCACATACAATGTGCGGTAAACTGTAATCATTTATGAGACTTGATGAGACAACAACAAGAAAAGAGAATAAAATTACAAATATAAACAAAGATAAATAAAATAAATGTAACATTACAGACTATGGATTTAAAGTATTTATTTATATTTTCAATTAAAAATAAATGGAAAATAACTACACAAAGTTATAATTTTACCATAGTGGTAAAAGATATCAGGGTTGTGATGTCAACAAAGCAAATAGGCCTTTTTTTAAAAATTTCAGATGTAATGTGGATGCTGAAAAAAGTAGTGCCTCATTTTGCCTCACAGACCCCTGCATATACTCCACGTTCCATCATGAATGCATATGTTTTTATGACTTTTCACATAGTATTTTCACAGAACATTATCATAGAACTATTGTAAAATAGTGTCTTTGTATCTGCTGCTGGAGTTTTTTACTGTGTATTCTGTAGATAGTTGAAATGACAATAAACCTATCCAACTAATAAAAAACATAGCTACTAACATAGCTACTAATTACTAATATGCTAGAAACAACAATGGTGAACTACAGTAAAACAAATGTCCCATATATGATGTGAATCATTTTTAGAACCATTGCACAGAGTCCTGACCTCAACCCCATCCAGCACCTTTGGGATGAACTGGAACAGAGATTGTAAGCTGACCCATCTCATCCAACATCAGTACCTGGCCCCATAAATGCTCAACAGCACAAATTTCCACAAAAACCCTCCAAAACCGTCCAAGAAGAGTAATACAGTGGAAGCTGTTATAGCTGCAAAGGTTGGACAAATATGAAAGTCTACGTATTTGAATACAATGTAATTGAAGACCCTTATGGTGTAATGGTCAGGCGTCCCAATAGTTTTGTCCATATAGTGTGTGTTATTGTACTGTTATGTTTTTCCAACTTTTATATGATCATTTTAACGTCCAGTCTAAATCAGAAGTGATGCTTTTACAGGCAAGTTAAGGTAATGGGAGATTTGACTTGCTCCTGCTTGTCCTCTCTCACAGCCATGTTCGAGGGTGACGTCGTCAGGGGGCGACAGGGAAGGAAAGCCATGAAGGGCACTACAGATGGGTTTGCCCTGAACCCAGCACACACGTGTAGAGTCTTGAGCTGAAGACCCTCAGCTCCCCGTGTGAGTAAATCCTATCTATCCATATGATATAAGATCTATTTGTTTAGTTATGCTGGTTCGCGATCTGTCAGCCTGAGAACCCCGTTTCTTCACTAAAGACTCGTAAACATTTCTCTCCTCTTTAGCTCGATAAAGCTACTGGTGTCGAAAGAAAATATGTCAACTCGGTACAAAGATTAAATGACACTACACCCATGATTTTCAAGACGTTTTGCCCTGTAAAATGTGTCATGATAAGGACAGAATTGGTGGTGATAGCCTCGGTGGACAGTAGTGGCACATGACCTTGTTACGTGGTAGGGCTGCAGCTTTTTGTGCCTCTCTAGTAGCATTTCTGTTGTTCTGCAGTTTACTTGGTTATAGAGTAACTGGGTTGTAAGGCAAAATACTGAAAAAGTATTGAAATTGCTGGTTTAGGACTGCATGAGATCCCATTGACAGCTGTCCTGAGTCAGCTGTCAGAAATCAATACGGCTGTCTGTTTAAATCATTGTGCTTGTGGTCCAGTATTAAATCTTTAAGAAAAGAAAATGTTTACAATATGGCATTAGAACACATACTAGAGACCATCGCAAAGATCAAGCTTGAAATACTCTTAAAATGTAACGTATATTGTAGAAAAAAAAGTAGAAAGCTACACTATATGGACCAAAGTATTGGGTCACTTGTTTTACAGGGTTGTGGGCTAAAGGGCAGTCCAACACCTTTGGGATGAACTAGAACAGAGATTGTTAGCTAGGCCTTTTTCCTACAACATCTGGGCCTGAACCTCATAAATGCTCTACAGAATGAATGGGCACAAATTCTCACAGAACCCCTCCAAAATCTTGTGGAAAGTCTTCCAAGAAGAGTGAAAGATGTAATAGCTGCAAATGGGGGACCAATTCCATATTAAAGTTTATGTATCTGAATGCAATGTCATTGAAGTCCCTTTTCGTGTAATTGGCAGGCATTCCAATACTGTAGCTTATAAGTAGCTATTAGGCATAGCAGATTTTCAGCTGATTAGTTTAAACCACTTTTAAAATTCAGATTCTAGATGAAATACATCACAAAATAAATTCTACATAAAAATACAGACAAAAATTGCTTATACTGTATATAGGTACAAACTCATAGTTTGAACTGAGTATAGATAGTGTCGTACAAGTAGACAACTGTGCCAGAGCTAGGACAGGGTGTGGAAGTGAACCTTAGGCTGGATACACCTATGATTTAATTTATGCACAGGATTTCTTATCACAGTACAGAGAGCATGTTCTCCTGCAGCTACAAAGCTTAGGCTCACTATGCCCCCCCCAAACACTTGACTAGACAATGTTCTCTTGAGTAATGGATTGCCAACCTTTGGTCTGAGTGGTGTTTGTCATTAGGAACTAACCCAGTGTGAGTACCTGACCTTACTAATCCTAAATGCAGTCAAATCCTCACTGCATTGCTCCTGTATCTAGTGTAGAGTCTTCCTGCTGCAAAGCTCTGACTGCAGAAAGGGAGGGACAAACTTCTTTTAATACCCTTCTTTTATGTGAAGATGTGTTGTATAATTTAGACCCTTACAAAGACCAAGAAAAGGTTTTAAATATAACCCTTTGTTCATTAAAGTAAGCACTAATTATGATCAGTTAGTGTGATGACATCATAGCTCTGAAGAGCCAGTGGAAAATTGTGTAAGCTTGTTGGTCAAAGTTTTGACATTCCAGAGTCCTCTGAAGACATGGCTGCAGTGGAGTCCTGAGTCAGACAGCATGGCAATAGAGGCGTCCGTGTCCTCGGCTGGTCAGCCTCCAGTTCCAGGTCCTGCTCAGAGGGACTACTACTATTGGCTCAGGTCCTTCGTAGCAGGAGGTAGCTGTAACTTCTTATTGGATAAAAAATGTTCAAGATGTTTGAGCTTGAAATGAGCTTGAAAGCTTGAAAGCAGACCCTGATATCACTTGTGTTTATGCACTGCTGTGGGGTCTGTGAGATTTGCTTGTAATTTTGCATTCCCTTTGCATGCATTGTGTGCTGAGTGTCATTGTAAATGATTATGAGGATAGTAGTAGGTGAAACCAAACATGATCGTAGCATAATGTGTTTGATATCAGCATTGCCTTTTTAATAATAATACTTTGATTTTAGTATAAAGAAATGATTACTTTAGTCCTTTGCTCAGATTTGAGATACCTAAACTACTGCTTCTAAGTTTAAGGTGACTGTTCCTTCATTTTCACACTGCAGAAATCTGCTCTCCTTAAGATTTTGGTGTTTATGTAGTTGACAACATCTGTCATTGTTTTATTCATATAGGAGTAGCAGGATGCTGTGCCAAGACCACTATTGCACCTCTAGACAGAGTGAAAATTTTACTTCAAGCTCACAATCCTCATTACAAACACTTAGGTAAGTTCTATCTTATTTAAACAATTTCCCCAGGGATTTGATACTGGTCAGCACGCTTTAAAAATAAAGGTTCCTTACTGCTTCATTAGGTACTTCTCTTCTCCGCACCGGCCCAAATTTACCATGCCCTGTATGCCGGATGGTCAGTCCAGCACTGAACCTGTTCATAGTTTTCTTATTAAAAAAAAATACACCTGCACATTTTATTTACAAAATGAATTTTAAATAATTTTAAAGAGTGTAAAGTAAGGTAGAATAAGATGATAATTTTGTTCAAGAATAATTTGAAGCATTTGCAAATTAACACTTGATGCCAGGCTCAGTAAATCGGCACTCTTTGCAGGTGTGTTTGCTACACTCAGGGCCGTGCCAAAAAAAGAGGGCTACCTCGGACTGTACAAAGGGAATGGAGCGATGATGGTCAGAATATTCCCATATGGAGCCATTCAGTTTATGGCCTTTGACAACTATAAGAAAGTATGTTTCTTGTCTGTAAATGATTTACCACAGTAAAGATATTAAATACTGTACTTTATATTCATTCATTATACAAATATTTTCAAATTTAGTTCCTTAGTACACAGCTTGGCATATCTGGGCACATTCATCGGCTTATGGCTGGATCTATGGCAGGTATGTGACTCCATCACCATCCACCTAAATCACATGTGTGAGATGCTAGTCGAAAGTGCCAGAGCACTGCAGGCTTTAATGTTCTAGCTCATTTACCAGACAAAACTAATCAGGCAATTAGCAAGAAGTAATTTAGTTTGAATTCTGTTGGAAATGCAATCTCTGCTCGGTAATGCCCCAGAAAAAAGCCAAGGCTTACATCCCCAGACTGAAAAGATGAGAAAGTGGATTTTTTTAGGTTATGTGTGACTGGGTCCTTCATTTCCTCCACAGGAATGACTGCGGTCATTTGCACGTATCCACTCGATGTTATCCGTGCACGCCTGGCATTTCAGGTGACAGGGGAGCATCGCTACACTGGCATAGGAAACGCCTTTCAGACCATCTACTTGAAGGTATTGGGGTTTTTGGGGGAAATAAAAAGGTGGTGTGTCATTATCACGATAAATTGCTTTACCGTATGTAAAGTGTGTACCATTTTACTCGGCGTATATCATGGATTTTGTCATTGGTACAACAACTGCAGGCATCATTAAAATATAGAAAAAAATATTAATATTTTTTTCATAGCATCGTAGTCTGCGTTAATTTGCTTTTACCAGTTAGTAGACTAACATATAATATTGTGTTGCATTTTGTATCTTCTAACCTGTTTGCAAACCTCAAAAGTTAATATTATGACCACCATGTAATATTTTTGCCATGTCACTCAACCTTATAAGTTATAAGGAGAAAATGAGATTGGCTGAGAATTGCAGGCCTGTGTCCCCTTTTCCAGCTGTGCTTTCTCTTTAAAGGAAGGTGGCATCTCTGGATTCTACCGTGGTCTAACTCCTACCATCATTGGCATGGCTCCCTACGCAGGTAAAGCATTTCCATGTGATTGTGCATTTCAATAGCTTACCTTTTTCCATTTTCGTACAACTGGGCTGACGTTAGTAGCAGCTTTGTGGTTCGAGGGAGTGAATCACTGTTCTTTTTCTTCTGCAGGATTTTCGTTTTTCACATTTGGTACTCTGAAGAGCCTGGGGCTGACTCACTTCCCCGAGCTCCTGGGCAAGCCATCACTGGACAACCCTGACGTCCTGGTCCTTAAGACTCATGTCAACCTGCTGTGTGGAGGGGTCGCTGGGGCCATCGCTCAAACTATATCGTAAGTTAGAGAAGGAATGTTTTGACTTGTGTGGTTCTCAGTAACTCAGTATACTTTTTAGATCCTTTTGGCAGTTTGTGTCAAAGTAAGTAAAGGTTTTGAGTTTCTGTAGTTGTCTTCAGTTTTTCCTTCAGTTTGTGGGAGTTTTGTAAATGTATATTAATTTTAATATATAAAATGTTGCTGCACAGAGTGAAGCCTCTGATATTTCAGTAAATATTCCTTTGATTTGAAAATCTCTTCACTTTTGTGACATTGCACCAGCGGAAGTTTAAAAGACTGTAATTTCAGGTTTTTTGTTTTTTTTTAGAAGGTTCCATGGAAGCAGATAGCGCCAGAACAGTGGATTGTTCACAGGCATCTAGTATTAATACAGAGCTAGATGAAGGACCTTATAGCCTTTAAGCTGTTTCACACACAGTTTTCAAAAGAAATGAAGTAATAATGTTGTTCTGAGTAGACATTGTTGAAAGACTTTGGTTGATTCTGTTTAGCCTAAGAACGCTGAAACTCTTACTAAAGTATACTAACCTTTTTCATTCACTGCCTCTTTACCTGCTTTAACTTCAGATGTAAGGAAATTTGAGTCACGTTTTTATCTGAATTAGCCTAGTCCTGTCTCTGATAATGTTTTTGGAAAAAAAAATCATACGGTGCATTGAAAATGTAAGAACTGCACATTTAGAAGTCTCTTCTTTTCTCTTGTATCCCCAACTTGTTTGAGCTAGATATCCTCTAGATGTTGCTCGGAGGAGAATGCAGTTAGGAGCAGTGCTCCCTGACTCTGACAAATGTCTGTAAGTGACATTTTTTTTATTTAAGCTGTTAAGTATTGCATGCTTGAGCCCTTTCTTTACATGTTCTTCCCCTTTCAGATTGTTCTAGAATGTCCTTACCATTTCATGATGTTTTAGAATGCCCGCCCCCTTTCATATTTGTTCATTAGGCTTTTATTTCTTATTCTAGAGCAGTTTAAAGCCAGCTTCTATCATTTGAATTTCGCAGCAGCATACAGCAATGACCCATTCATTTTCTGTGAGACATGTCAGTTCCGTCCGACGTCCATGGCTTGTCATGTCAGATGCAGGGATCTGTTGCATCAGAAAGTTGAGAGTTCTGAAGTTTTATAAAAGTGAATACTGTCAGTGTGACACATCTGACCCATCAGGACACAGATGCTGTTTGCATCGCTCATGTCTGCAGTCCTGTGTGTCGTAAAAGGACAAAAGATGACAACTGTTAACTGGCCTCCATATTAGTTTAAGGATGGACACTATGTTAAGTTCCTAATTATTAAAAATAAGCATTACTTACATAGATATTAAGAAGACATGTATCCCCCATATGCAGCGAACTAAATGGGGGGATGCATTAGTGTCCATCGTTGCCCCAGTTGGTGGCCATGTGGGTAGGATGTTGCCCCTGGGATGAGAAGGTCATGGGTTCTATTTCCATTAAAGCCAGTGGCACCACTTTGGTGACCTTGAGTGAGGTACAGTACACACACTCTTCTCCTTGGGTGCTGCCCAACACTTCACTTGGAAAATGAGTTAAATGCAGAGAAAGAATTACATACTGTTCATGCTGTTTAATGTGCTGTGTTCACATGTGACTATAAGGGGTCACTTCACTTTACTTTAGACCGGTATAAGTAAGGCTGAACACTCCTAACATTTAAATGCTTTTATCTGAGATCTTTTTTTGTTGTTGTTTTTTGAGCAGTAGCCTGACGAAGACCCTCAAGCACGTGTACGGCAAGTATGGGTTTAAAAAAGGACTGTACCGTGGGCTTTCCCTAAATTACATCCGCTGTATACCATCCCAAGCTGTTGCCTTCACCACGTATGAGTTTATGAAGCAACTCCTTCACTTGAACTAGAGCCGCAGCAGTTGGTGATCACCAGTTTTTCAGCTAGAAAAAAGTTGCCATACAGCTACTGGGAGCATCACAGCTGCACTGCCAGCATTGCCAATCAGTGAACGCCTCTCATCACTTCCCAGCATGCCTTGTGGCTTAGGACAATGTCTCAGCAACTCACTACATGAGTATTTGGGGAATCCCCAGCAGCAGTCATCAATGGAAATGATTATGACCCAACACTGGTTGCCCTGAACAATCCGCCTTAGCCAGTCAGTGAGTTTCTAAGATGTTTTGTGCATACAGAACAAGTGACATACAAGTCTTTCTTTGGCTATTCAGTACATCTAATATTGATTACACGCCAGCGTGTTGCAAATCTGATCCATTCTGAGCATGAATCGGATGTTTGTGATCAAGTGCAAGTCAATGTCAAGATAAAAGTTCATGCTTGATCAGAAAACTTAGTCAGATATTTCACTGGAAACCCCCACCCCTTCCGCCCCCACTGCCTCTGAATGGAAGGCTGTGAAAAAGCCTGATGTGATTCTGTAACAGTAATATCTTTATGCATCAATTACGGATCACGGGCCTCCTGCAATTGCTTGTGCTATTCTGCTGGCTTCTGGTGGGCTATATTACTACTTTTATTCTAAAGATCTCTTTATGTTAAAGCACATTTAGTAAAACTGAGCTGATGTGCAGTAAAAGCTTTTTTTTTTTAAAGATTTTTTTAATTTATTCCGTAAGGGGGTGAACCAGATAGGTTCAATGTTAGATAAAAGAACACAATTGCCTTGACAGATTTAGGAATCTGTCAGTTACTTTGTAGTGGTTATATTTAACCCACTACCATTGGTAGACGTTTACCTGTAGACATGAAAATAGCTGATGTCTTAAACTAGGCTGCAGCCTGTCATTCTGTTCAGAATCAGTTAAAAATGGGGAAACGTTTGTGGGACATGGTTATCATCTTCTTTGCCACATGGTGGCAGTCTTGCATGGAAATGTCAGGTTGCTCTGTGGAACCCAGTGCTGCTGTCCTTTATGCACTATACATGTCTTTGCCTTCAGTTGATGTTCCCTATAACATGATACACGATTGTCCGTTGAATGTTTACTTTTGCAGATTTATCACATTATTCATACAGCCTTGTTTGATTGGTCACATGATTCCTATACATGGGGGAAATCATAACAAGCTGCTCATAGTTAGGCCATTATTTCTGGAGTGCTCAAACCCAACACATGCTGGGTTTAGGAGAATAAGGGAAATGTGTATCCTGCTTGTGATGCAGCAGCGTTGAACGATTGTGAGAGAAATTTTAGCATTATTTATCTCCATGTATTTTATTTGTGTAAAAACAGAATGCAGTTGAATGGTATAAACTTTGTCGGACACGTTTCACTACTGATCAACGAAAATGCCTTTTTGTACTTTATCATCATTTCTTGTCTGTCCAGTACATACACAAATTAAATGTCTTTTTCTGTTTGTGTAAAACATGACCTGCTGTGCTTTCTTTGACTCTAATGACCAAAACACTCATTTGGAGATGGAAGTTCTGGGATAAATTTGTTTAGGCCTAAGTGTTTTCTACATACAAAAGCAGTTTGTACTTACCTGATTGCATGTCTTAGTCATTTTTACCTAAACATTTGTCCCTTAATCTCTTATAAATTTGTTTCTATGACAACTACAAATAGTAAGACGAAGTATTTTCCAAAGCAATCATCTTCTGAAAATTACGGATGTCCGTCCTCATGATACTGTCTAATAGAGAGCTAAGACCGTGAGCAGCTGAGGGAAGGCACAGGGCGTCTTAAGAAGATTATAATTGTAATACAGTTTTGATTGATGCATAATTCTATTATTTATTTATTTAATTTTCAATCGTAATGTTTTTAAATGAGAAAATCAGTACAAATAAAGAAACCCTCTTTGAGTATAACTGTAATCAAGGCAGCAACAGACAGATTAGACAGATTTGGAAATCATGTGGAACTTATTTTCCAGAAGGGTAAAAGCATTGGCTATTATTGTAGCGCACTGGGCCCCTTTATCTGCATCTGTTCCTCTTATTAAAAGTTTTAGAGGCCCCAACTTTGCATATTTCCTACGTCCGTTCAGTGGCATCACAGCATCTTACTCGGCAAAAGTGTTGCACAATGATGTGTGACTTCATGGTGTAAGATTCCACTCGCTGTGACAATTTGTTGTGATGTTTGACGGTTAATTCCGGTAGCCTAATTGAATTCAAACTGTCTTGTCTGCAGGATGATAGAAACTTTCCATCAGCTAATTTGAGTGCATATGGTCATGATAGTAGGCTACTGGGAGGCTATTCACTAATCAACTTTAACATTAAAATGAGCTACCTAATATTGTGTAATACAGCTCTGAAGCATGGTTTCCACGTGAGTTCTAATGGTGTGCTGTGCTACGTGGCACCAAGGTGTAAGCAGCAGATCCTTTTGGATCTGTAAGTTGCAAGGTGGGGCCACGATTAATGAAAATGGTCCAGCACGTCCCGCATATGCACCGATTGTCATGTAGGGAGCCTGGAGGCCAATTTATCACTATGAAAGCTTTGTCATGTTCCTCCAACCATTCTTAAACATCAGATTTTCTGAGTGTCAGGATCCTGCTGAAAGAAGTCACTCCCATCAGAAATATGGTTGCCAAGATTCTTAGTCTGAATCAATGTTTGGTAGGTGGTACCGTTCAAAGTAATATTCAAGTCCCATGAATGCGAGGACCAACAGGAAACTCTACAAAATTATTTCTAAAGAGGTTGAAGTCCACTGATCAACAATCAAGTAGCCTGTGTATAAATAAAGAAAATTCAGGACCCAATGGTTGACCAACAAATATCACTCCAAGAGCAATGTCTGTAATAGTCCGCAAGGTCAGAAATGAACACAGTAACTACTAATTAAATAAGGGCCTCTATCACACTGGATTCTGTTAATTGTCAGGAAGACAAAGGCCAACAAAGGTTTGCATGGCAAGGAAGCAAGGCGAATAACAGTAATTCTTCCTGTCTACTGTTTGCTGAACATCCAGAAGGCTTCTGGAAAAACTTTATGTGGATGGGTGAGACCAAAATAGATCTTGGTTTAAATGAGAAGCCTCATGTTTGATGAAAGGAAAACACTACATTTCAGCATAAGAACCATTATCCCATCTGTGAAACATGGTGGTGATAGTATCATGGTTTGCACTTGTTTTGCTGCATCTGAGCCAGGATGACTTCCCATTATTGATGTAACAATTAATTCTGAACAATAAAATTTTTTTCTGAACAATTAATTCTAAGTGATTCTTCCAAAGAATGGTTATAGAAGAATAAAGTTAATGTTTTGGAATGGCCAAACATCTTGTCCTTAACCAAGCATGAATGTCGCGGAAGCAGTTAATGTTTGGAAACCCACCAACATTTCAGAGCTGGAAGAATTCTATCAATGTCAATATGCAGGACTGTTGAACAGTCACCAGAAATGTTTAGTTGAAGTTATTGCTGCACAAGAGGGTCACACCACATGTAGAAAAATATGTGAGATTGAATCAAGTATAATATTGCTAGCTTGTTTATTTTATTGTGTTCTCTTTATTGACTTTTAGGTCTATAAGCAGAACTGATGAAAATCTGGTATTGCTTTAGGTCATATTCATACGGAAAATTCTACAGGGTTCACATAATGTGACCAGGGTGGGAACCACCTTTCTAAACAGATTGGTGCAAATTTCCTCCTTCCATTCAGAGCTGGGAGAGCATGTAGCCTTAGTTACTTATTTGCATGGCCCCCTCTGGCTTTGTATATGCTGCATAAGGCAGTGGCTTATTTGGCTGGAAAATAAGTTGCACACAGAGTACTGTTTGTGGTTTGGTGTGCCGAAAATGTTATGATTGTATCCTGAGCACATCAAAACTTTAGGACACAACCTAATCTCACATTGCTCGTATCATTCCATCTACTTAGTAGTGTGACTAGAGTAGTCAATGAAGAGTCTGTGCTGCAAATAGATCTACTGAAATGCTTATGAAAAGAACATGCAAGTTGTTGATGGCAAGTAATTTTGTTTCCGTTAGCGTGCAGCTTTATCTGTTCTTTCAAAGTATCTGAGATGTTGAGCCTCAACTGAACAGTGTGGTTGAACACTCATCCCCCCTATTAACTTGTGCCAATTAGCTTCAGCAAGAAAAATCCCCTACAGTGTCATTTATCTTATCCAGATCAGCGTCATAATGCATTTGCATGTTGTAGACATCAGCGCGTGTGCGTGTGTTCACATTTATGTGTGCGCAGTAGAGAAGGGGAAATGCATTCAGTCACAGGCTGCAGATGTTAGCAGTGGGGAAACAGATCTTTGTCCTTTTGTAAAAGCAGGATGCCCAGCTACACAGTGACTGTTGCCACTGGCAGCCAGTGGTTTGCTGGTACAGATGATTACATCTACGTGACCCTGGTGGGGACAGAGGGCTGCAGTGAGAGAACTCTCCTGGATAAACCTCTTTATAACGACTTTGAAAGAGGAGCGGTAAGATCTTTCATATCTTAAGAGTTTTGTGTCTAAGAAGGTGTCATCTACCCTTTTAAAAGAGAAAGGTACCATAAAGGGTACTTTTGGAGCGATGCCATTCAACAGATGCCATTAATTCCTGTTCTAGAGAGCTTTAGTCCAAGCACACTTGGTGATTTGCATGCTTGGACACATGATCTTTTCATTTCCAGGTTTTTGTGTTACAGCATTCAAATCCATCTGTGATTATTTTAAGTATGCATATCAGACGACCCCAACCTTCAGATGGACGATTTGTTAAAAAACATTTTTGTAAATGATATGTGATCATGAAGAAGTTTAAAGAGGTTTAAAGAACCTGCACATAACTTCAAGCTTTGATGGAAATTAAAGTTCTACCTAAAACCGTCAGAAGGGAGGTTTATTTATGTGCATTAAAAGACAGACTAAACAGTTTAAGCCACAATAAAGGAATCATTGTTAAATTTGGGAAAAGGTCTATGAAAAGATTGTACTGAAATAATATTATAGAAAAAATAATTTAAAACTTCTGAAGGATTGAACAAATACTTGTTTTTCTGAGTTATTGCTAACTGTATGAACACTTTTGGATACTTTTAACTTCTTTAAAATGCTTTTAAGTCCCAGTTTTACTGTTGTCTAATGATCTGTTATTCTGTTTTTATGAGGGCTCACTCGGGATTGGTAGGAAACTGTGCTAGATCTATAGACTATACTTTTTGGGACATACATGTTTTCTCTAGCCTATGATTTCTAAATGTACTTCACTTCTTTAATCCAAGGTCGACTCATATGACATTACTGTGGGGGAGAACCTTGGTGAACTTGAGCTCTTGAAGATTGAAAAGAAGAAATACTGGATGCACGATGACTGGTACTGTAAATACATCACCGTCAAGACCCCGTCCGGAGATTACATTGAGTTTCCCTGCTTTCGGTGGGTGGTGGACGACAAAGAGGTGATCCTGCGAGATGGCCGAGGTGGGCTCTGTTCGTCGTGACTGATCAGAATGAATAAATCCCATATTAAAAAATGATAAACTGAAAAAAAAGATACATGCTCTTGTACATTGTAGTGCAGGGTTTCTAGTTACTTTCTGAATGGAGAAAGTACAACATAAAGTTTGGCCATGTTCAAATATTTGTCCAATATAATTTATTCAGCAAACAAATAAATCTATGCACAAAAAATTATTGTTTGCTCCTATAAGCAGTTTTGTTAACTTTTTTACTTGTGGCTGCAAGAATTTGTTGCATTCCAACTGCTTAAAGAAGGTCATAACACAGTTTGCTTTCTCCATGTGTGTTTTGCAGCTCGATTGCCTCAGGATGACAAAACCAGGGTGGCGAAACAGCACAGGCGCAAAGAGCTGGAAATCAGACAAAAGACGTACAGGTTTGACCTGCAGAACTCTAAACCTCAATGACCAAAAAAGAGCAGAAAGTTGTTTAACCTCATCAGAATCAGAATCAGAATCACGTTTATTGGCCGAGTATGTGAGCAAGCACATACAAGGAATTTGATTCCAGATGGTGTCTCTCAAGTACAATACAATTGAAACAACAACAGTGATTAAAGGATACAATAAACAATATACTGGGCAAATATAATATACAATAATAAATCTACAATATGAATACATAATATGGATTTATGTTTATGATTATAATAAAAATGTTTATAAACATATATGT